>JABWTJ010000073.1:0-64792 GCA_016801875.1 Solanum sitiens
CACTTTTGTAAACTCTGAAACCTTCTTTCTCAACAAAGCTAAAAGAAAGTCCATCGACTATTATCATATGCTATAAAACTTTTCTACACACTTCTTCATTAGATTTTCAAGAGACAACTATTACTTCACCTTGACTATTCTCCCGGTTCATCTTTAGGAGTTAGGACTAACAAATGAAAATATATATATGTAATTACTCTTATATATTAGAGAAAAATATTAGATGAGGTTAATATACCTAAAATGTAAATATGGTAACTCTTAACTAGTCAACGATTTATCGAAATTGAATAATCCTCCTCACACCTATAAGCCGTTAATTATAAAACTCTAATATGCACATTTACATTATTTTTTCATTGAGCACATTTATTATATTCCACAATATTTTTAAATCTCTAATCGTTTATACAAAAAATAAAATAAAGTGGATTTAAAAGGAATTGAAAAATGAGATATTTTAAAGAACGCAATGAAAAAACATAAGAAAGGATCAAAAAGATTCTTTCGAGGAGGAACTACCTAACCACAAAGAAGAAGAAGATATTGATGGTACTAAATAAATTTAAATCAATGAGCGCAAGCTAGTTGAACCGCTTTAGACCTTAACGACACACAATATAGTGACAACCTAAATGACAGTCATTAGATTGAAGCTCCATTTTTGAACTTATAATTTGTTTCAAGTTTATCATGCACTCTCAAATATATTTTTCAGGCGAGCCAGAGCTCAATAAAGTTACATGTGAAGATAATCTTCGTAACATCTCATACTTCGAAAAGCCAAACAAGTTAAATTTCACTTTTTAGTTTTGGTTCAACTTCAAAGGATCATAACTTTAAGCACATAAAGTGTCATGTGGCCCGTGATGTATCACATCGAAGGTCTTTGAGTCCTCTTTCCAACACCACCGAGTCTTCTATACTTACACTTCTGTTTTAGGTCTAAAGCCTCATTTATTTTTTCCCTAATATATAAGAATTAATTATATATTATTAGTCCTGATAAAACTCAAATGTACTCTTTGAAATTAACTAAAAGAGACAACAATTGTCGTTAATAAAAAATACCCAAGTAAGAGTCGGGTCTAATTCCATAGAGAATGGTGTATCGTAGAAAAATCTACCAAGAAATTTGAATGGTAAATTAATTTATTTGTAGTAGTAAAAACAATTGGGTGGATGATTCCACCAATTTAATAAAAAGATTTGGTTATCAATTGTCACAATTAAACTAAAATTTTGAAAAATTCAAGAAGTGGGTGAGGGGATTAGAAATCAATGTCACATAGGGGAAATTGTATTGCTTTATAGTGATGAACATTTATGAATAGTATGGGTCATCTTCAATTAAACTAATGTTCTTTCAATCTCATAAAATCCTTGCATAGAATCTTATTTTGGTCTCATCTATATGCTATACTAAGAAACCCAATACCTTACTCTATTCTCGCTTTTGATGTAGAAATTGGGCAAATAACAGAATGGAGACAATGGGTATGTTAAGATTAATCAATTAATAGAAAACCCACTTTGGATTCAACTTCAATTTATCAATTTATAAAACAAAATTGAACCCCCCCCCCAAAAAAAAAACTAGAAATTTTTCTTCACGAGGTAAAGTGTTTCTCTCTATAAAATATTCAGAACTTTCTCTCAGTCTTTCCAGTTTTCCTCACTTATGTGAAATCTTTCTTTATCCCTACTTTAGGCTATTTACTGTTTTCCAAAATTTGTCCCAAGGATCAATACGCTACTCATTGGGTGACTTTAGTCTTGCTCACCGATCACGATGGATGGATCGTCGATTGCTCTCCAAGTCACCTTTCTCTTACTCTAGGCTTCAGGTGTTTGAACCTCAGTTGGCGAGCTCATTTGAGTCAGCCTTTCATTTAACACCCCGTATCAAAAACAAACCAGAAATCAGCTTTTTAGAAATCTGCAGGTGCAATCGACGGTTACCATCGACGGACTGTAGTATGATCTACGGCCCGTACTGTACATCTGTCGTTTGAGTCTGATGCCCCCAAAAACTCAGCCCAGAAAATTTGACTAAGTGTAGAACGACGGACGAACCTACGGTCCATAAGTCAGACTACGGTCCATAGTCTGTGTCCGTCTATCAAGACCCCATTTACCCACTCTCCGACAAGAACCACGATTGACCAGTACGGTCCGTAGATGGACCTACAGACCGTAGCTATGACCATACGTGAAAATTAGCAGACAGTTAAGGGGAAAATGTTCTTGGGCACCTTCAAATTGTCATAACTCTTAGCACAAAATAAATTAGGTTTCCCATGACATATGAAATGATAGATAATTGAATTAGCTTTCCATATCCACCAAGTTTGATAAAATCCAACCTCCGACTAAAATGTTATGACCAGTTTAGTAACGGCATGTCAAGCAGACCCAACCTATAGATCCAAACGACGAACCGTTGATTGAACGACGGTCCGTCAGTCCAGGTCATCATTTGGTCCAACAACAATTAACTCAGGGGTCTTTTGGTCTTTTCCACCTTTGTTTAAGCCCTAATATACATCGTTTTGACCCCAAATCATCATAGTTTAGTCAGTTTAAGCCTAGAAACATAACTAAAACTTACCTAAGTCAAATCATTAATAAAAAACTTGGAAAATTAGAAATAAGAAAGGAGAAAAAGGTCAAGAACCTTAGTTCAAGAACGCAACAAGGTTCCATTAGTTCCAACCTAGTAATCAAAATATTTCTCCGTGGATTTCATCACCAAGTACGTGGGATTTCACTAATGGGTTCGTTTCACCCATTAGATCCCTAATTTTAAGTCACATTTTTTATTCCCATATCATGATTAGACCTAGGGTTTCTAGAGCTTCAACAGAACTTCATGAATTTATTAGTTATATGTTTCAAATCAGATTATCATGTTATTACTTAGATTATTGCATGAATTTCAGAACCCTAGCTATGTATTCCTTAGTTCATGAATAAAATATGCTAGGTCAGATATTTCAGTTACTTCAGATATACATGCCTCAGTTATAAATGCATAATTACCAGATTAACTGTTGCATTCTAAGTTTGCATGTTCAGTTTTGAGCTATCCAGTATTTACAGAAATTCAGTAATAATGTCTTAATAACTTAATTCATTGGTAGTAGTATAATACCAACTTGGAGTAGGGTTTAATGTACCCAATTAGTCCTAGAACTACTAGCCAAGTAGATTGTAAGTCCCCTCTGTTGGCAATCACTTTAGTGATCACGCCAGCATGCCTTTATACCTCTGACAGGGTATATTGGGTCCTCTTGATGGGACGTATACATCGGACTCCACATTTAGCTCATGTGGTTTTATTGTCGGTTATTAGTAGCTCCCACATTTCAGTCAGACTCTATTTCACTGACCATATTTACAGATCAGTTATCATTTAATCTCAGCATGTTATAAATTTAGTCAGTGCATCCAGTTAGCTCAAAATTCTGCATATCATGTTCAGATTATTATATTTGCTCTTGTGCTTGTTCAGTTATGTTTTATTTCAGATTTACTCTATCCTACATGCTCATTCCTTTCAAGTACTGATGCATATGTGCACTACATCTTCTCGTGATTTAGGTTCAGGTTCTCACCATCTAGATTGCGCTTAGATTTCCGATCTCCATTTCAGCATATTCAGTGGTGAGTCCTCATTTTCCAAGGACGAGAGTCATGAGTTTCTTTTCAGTGTATAGTCCATTAGTTTCAGTTTTTGCTAGACTTAGCTGGGGCCTGTTCTAGCATTTCTAGTTAGTTTACAGGCTATTTTCAAACATAGTTAGTTTCACTTAGCATTGAGTTAATATCTTCTTTGTATTAAACTCATCAGTATTTCAAATATTTGAGCTATAGTATATGGGTATTTCCCATCTTTTTATTTAAAGTATGATTTAGCTTCCGCAACAGTTTATATTCTTTGCTATGCTCATGATCATGCCAACAGGGTTATCTTGGGATCACTTGTGGTCCTAGGTCCCATGTCCATGTCTCGGGGGTATCTCGGGGCGTGACAAACTTGGTATAAGAGCACTATGTTTAAGTGTCCTAGGATGTCTAAAAAGCCGCACTAAGTAGAGTTTTTTTCATTAGTGTGAATTACACCACATCTAATGAGAGGGAGTCTATGAAGTGTTTAGGAAAACTTTACTTTGTTGTTACCCTTATCGTGCGTAAGGTATGATCTAATTCCATTCTAACTTGATGTTCTAAGTTTCATATCATGTCTCCTCGTAGAGATAACACTAGGAATGCGAATGCCAGGAATGCAAACGCAGCTCCTCCAGTCCCAGATCAAGAAGTTTCTGATGCTGAATTCAGGAGTGCAATTCAGATATTGGTTTAGAGTGTCGCCAACATGAACAATCAGCGGATTAAAGATCATGTGAATGGAAATGGTGGATTAATAGCAGCAAGGGTCCGTGACTTTGTTAGGATGAATCCGCCTGAGTGTTTAGTATCACAGACTAGTGAGGATCCTCAGAATTTCTTGGATAAGATCAAGAAGAACTTTGAGGTTATGCAGGTCAATGGAATGATCGGGTTGAGTTGTCATCATACCAGTTCAAGGATGTGGCTCATATCTGGTACACTCAGTGGAAGGAAAATAGGAGCACAAATGCAACTGCTATTACTTGGGATTATTTTAGCGAGACCTTTATAGACAGATTTTTTCCAATAGAGTTGAGAGAAGCAAAGTCTTAGGAATTCATGAACTTGAGGCAGGGTAACATGATAGTCCAAGAGTATGGGCTCAAGTTTAACCAACTCTCAAGGTATGCTCCTCACATGGTTGCTGACTCCAGGGCTCAGTTGAATAAGTTCTTGTATGGAGTGTCAGATTTGGTGAAAACAAAGTGTAGAAATGCTATGTTACTGGGAAGTATGAACATCTCTAGGATTATGACTCATGCTTAGAAGGTTGAGGGTGATAAGCTTAGGGAACATGCTAAGGAAAATAAGAAGGCTAGGACTGGGAACTATGACTATTCTCAGCAGAAATCTGTGGTGGAAATAGCTCGCAGAGTCAGCAAAAATTTTCAGCCCCATCTCCTTCGTCAGCTAGTGTTCCATCCTCCAAGAACAGGTATGACCAGAAGGTTAGAGCACCAGGCTCTAAGACTCAGGGAAGTGATTTAGGCACCAAAACTTACCCCACTTGCTTTAAGTGTAGTAAGAACCATCCAGGTGAGTGCCTCGCAAGAAAGTAAGGTGCTTTAGGTGCGGTCAATCTTGTCATGGGTTGAGGGATTGTCCTTCTAGGCAAGGTCAAGGAGGCGGTAATGGTAGAACTCAGTCTATAACTTCATCAACACGAGCATGTCGCCCGACTCAGCAAGGTAACTCTTCTGGTACAGGTGGCGGTTAACGCTAGAACAGGTTGTATGCTGATCAGGCTCGCTAAGATCATGAAGGTTCTCCTGATGTATTAACTGGTATGTTACGAGACTTTGACCTTGATGTTTATGCATTGTTAGATCCAGGGGATACTCTTTCCTTTATAACTCCTTACATAGCAGTCCAATTCAGTGTTAGTCCAGAAGCTCTCTCAGAACCTTTCTCAGTCTCTACTCCTGTCGATGACACAATAATAGCTAGACGGGTATATATAAATTGCCCTGTCATGGTCTCTCAGAAAGTCACCTTAGCATATCTTGTAAAGTTAGAAATGGTACACTTCGATGTCATTCTAGGCATGGATTGGTTACATTCCTTTTATGCCTCAGTCGATTGTAGAACTAGGATTGTTTGTTTTCAGTTTCCAAATGGACCAATCTTAGAGTGGAAGGGTAGTAGCTAAGCGCCTATGAGTCGATTCATTTCTTACCTTAAGGCCAAAAAGATGATCTCTAAGGGTTATCTCTATCATCTAGTTCGGGTTAAGGATTCTAGCTCTGAAACCCCAACTCTTCAGTCAGTTCCAGTAGTCAGTGAGTTTCCAAAAGTGTTTTCAGAAGATCTTCCTGGAGTTCCTCCCGAAAGGGAAATTGACTTTGGAATTGATCTCCTTCCAGATAACCAACCCATATCTATTCCTCCTTATAGAATGGCTCTAACAGATCTTAAAGAATTGAAAGAGTAGTTGAGAAACCTTCTAGATAAGGGCTTCATCAGACCTAGTATTTCACCATGGGGTGCACCAGTGTTGTTCGTAAAGAAGAAAGATGATTCTCTCAGAATGTGCATTGACTATAGATAGTTGAACAAGGTCACAATCAATAATAAGTATCCCATCCCCAGGATTGATGACTTGTTTGACCAACTTCAGGGTGCTAGTCACTTCTCAAAGATAGACCTCAGATCGGGTTATCATTAGCTTAGATTCAGAGATAGTGACATTCCAAAAAATCCTTCAGAACTCGGTATGGTCATTATGAATTTGTAGTTATGTCGTTTGGACTAACCAATGCTCCTGCAACTTTTATATATTTGATGAACAGAGTGTTCAAACAGTACTTGGACTTGTTTGTTATCGTCTTTATTGATGATATCCTCATTTACTTTAGGAATGAGGAAGAACATGCGAGTCATCTTAGAGTTGTTATGTAGACTCTCAAGGATTGCCAGTTATTCTCTAAGTTTAGGAAATGTGAGTTCTGGTTGCAATCCATTGCTTTCCTTGGTCACATTATATCTAGCGAAAGGATCCGAGTGGATTCACAGAAGATAGAAGCACTGAAACAATGGCCTAGACCTACCTCTGCTACAGATATCAGAAGTTTCTTAAGTCTAGCAGGTTATTACAGAAGGTTCGTGGAAGAAATCTCATCCATAGATTCACCATTGACTAGGTTAACTCAGAAGATGGTCAAGTTTCAATGGTCAGATGATTGTGAGAAAAGCTTTACAGAATTGAAACTAGATTGACTACAGCTCCTGTCTTGACTCTACCACAGGATTCAGATGGTTATGTGATCAATTTTGATGTATCCAGAGTTGGCCTACGTTGTGTGTTGATGCAGCGAGATAAGGATATAGTTTATGCCTCTAAACAACTTAAGGTTTATGAGAAGAACTATCCAACCCATGACCTCGAGCTTGCAGTAGTGGTGTTTGCACTCAAGATATGGAGACACTACTTGTATGGTGTTTATGTAGATGTGTTCACTGATCATAAGAGCCTTCAGTATTTGTTCACCCAGAAAAAGTTGAATTTTCGTCAAAGGAGATGGCTTGAGTTCCTTAAGGATTATGATATGAGTGTGCATTATCATCCTGGTAAGGTAAATGTAGTAGCAGATGCTCTCATCAGATTATCTATGGGTAGTGTAGCCCATGTTGAGGAAGAAAGGAAGGAGCTAGTGAAGAATGTTCACAAGCTTGCTCGCTTAGGAGTTCCCCTTATGAGCATATCTGACAGTGGTGTAACAGTTTAGAATGGGGCAGAATCTTCTTTGGTAGTGGAGGTTAAGGAAAAGTAAGATAGTGATCCAATCTTTCTTGAACTTAAGAGTCCAGAATCAGAGAGTGGAGGTTTTCACCCGAGGGGGAGATGGTGTACTTTGCTACCAGGGTAGTTTGTATGTTCCTGATGTGGGTTAGTTGAGATAACATATTCTGACAGAAACCCTTAACTCCAGATATTCGATTCATCCAGGTGCCACTAAGATGTATCGCGATCTTTGGGAAGTCTATTGGTGGAATGACATGAAGAGGGATATAGCAGATTATGTCGGTAAGTGCCCCAATTACCAGTAAGTCAAGGTGGAACAACAGAAACCAGGGGGTATGACTCAGGTGATCGACATTCTTACTTGGAAGTGGGAAGTGATCGATATGGATTTCATCACAGCGTTACCTCGTATTCTGAGACAGTATGACTCCATTTGGGTGATAGTTGATAGGATGACTAAGTCTTCTCGCTTTTTGGCGGTCAAGATTACAGATTCGGCAGAGAATTATTCCAAGCTTTACATTAATGAAATGGTGAGGTTACATGGGGTTCCTTTGTCTTTCATCATAGATAAAGCTCCGCAGTTTACCTCTCACTTCTGGAAGTCATTTTAGAAGGGTCTTGGTACTCAAGTTAACTTTAGCACAGCATTTCATCCGTAGACGGATGGACAGGAATAGTGTACCAGTCAGACCCTAGAGGATATGTTGAGAGATTGTGTGATCGATTTCAAGGGTATTTTGGATGATCACCTTCCTCTAATTGAGTCCGCCTACCACAATAGCTACCATTCCAGAATTCAGATGGCCTCTTATGAGGCTTTATATGGGCGTAGATGTAGATCTCTTGTTAGTTGGTTTGAAGTTGGTGAAGCAACTTTGATAGGGCCAAATTCAGTCCTTTATACTATGGAGAAAGTGCAACTCATTAGAGATAGACTTAAGACAGCCCAAAGTCGTCAGAAATCTTATGCAGATGTAAGGAGAAAGGAACTAGAGTTCTAAGTTGATGATTGGTTTTTCCTAAAAGTGTCACCTATGAAAGGGGTTATGAGATTTGGCAAGAAAGGGAAGCTCAGTCCTAGATATGTAGGCCCTTACAAGATCTTGAAAAGGATTGGCAAAGTGGCATATGAGTTAGAGTTACCAGCAGACTTAGCAGTAGTGCATCCTGTCTTCAATATCTCGCTCTTGAAGAAATGTGTGGTTGATCCAGCCTCGGTAATGCCATTAGAGAGTGTGGCAGTGAAAGATAGTCTTTCTTATGATGATGTACCAGTTGAGATTCTTGACCGTTAGGTTAGAACGTAGAGAAACAAAGAATTCGCTTCTGTCAAGGTTTTGTGAAGGAGTCAGTCCGTAGAGGGAGCTACTTGGGCAGCAGACACAGCCATGAAAGCCAAGTATCCTCACCTCTTTCCTTCCGATTCCACTCCAGCTTGAGGGAATAGTTCCTCTTCAGTTTTTCGGTCATTCATGCGTGAATTAAGTCTTAGAATATGTTCCCTCAGTTTGTACTTGCATTTTCAGCGTATTTGCATGTTCTCGAAACTCAATTCAGTCAGAAACTCAGTTCTCAGTGTTTAGTAGTAGGGATTGCAACTCTTTCCCTCTATTTCAGTTAATTTAGTCTTCATTCAAGGACAAGTTTTCCCAAGACCCTTGAAATCGATGGTTACATCAACGGACCGTAGTCTGATCTATGGCCCATACTGTGCATCCGTCGTTTTAGTCTGAAGCCCCCAAAAACTCAGCCTAAAAAATTTGACTAAGTATCCAACAATGAACGGACTTACGGTCCGTAGGTCAAACTACGGTCCGTAGTATGTGTTGGTCGATCAATACCCCATTTACCCACTCTCTGACAAGAACCACGATTGACCAGTACGGTTCGTAGATGGACCTAC
Organism: Solanum sitiens; assembly: GCA_016801875.1. Taxonomy (NCBI): domain Eukaryota; kingdom Viridiplantae; phylum Streptophyta; class Magnoliopsida; order Solanales; family Solanaceae; genus Solanum; species Solanum sitiens. Next base: position 9,321 of record JABWTJ010000073.1, read on the forward strand.
GGATCATAGGTTAAAATTCGCAGACAGTTAAGGGGAAAATACTATTGGGTCAACTTCAAATGGTCATAACTCTTAGCACAAAATGAATTATATGTCTTCTTACCTATCAAAAGATATATAATTGAATAAGATTTCCATAGCCACCGAGTTTACTAGAATACAACTTCCGAGTAAAACATTATGCACATTTTAGTAAAGGTCTGTTGAGCAAACCCAACCTACAGACCCAAACGATGGACCGTCAATTGAACGACGGCCCGTCAGTCTAGGTCATCGTTTGGTCTAACAGCAATTAACTCAGGGGTATTTTGTTCTTTTCCCACTTTGTTTAAACCCTAAGATACGTTGTTTTGACCCTAAATCATCAGATTTTAGTCAGTTTAAGCCTAGAAACATAACTGAAACTTACCTAAGTCAAATCATTAATCAAAAACTTGGAAAATTAGAAATAAGAAAGGAGAAAAAGGTCAAGAACCCTAGTTCAAGAACGCAACAAGGTTCCATTAGTTCCAACCTAGTAATCAAAATATTTCTCCGTGGATTTCATCACCAAGTACGTGGATTTCACTAATGGGTTCGTTTCACCCATTAGATCCCTAATTTTCAGTCAGCTTCTTGATTCCCATATCACGATTAGACCTAGGGTTTCTAGAAATTCAATAGAACTTCATGAATTTATTAGTTATATGTTCCAAATCAGATAGGCATGTTATTACTCAGATTATTGCATAAATTTAGAACACTTCTATGTATTTCGTTAGTTCTTGAATTACACATGCTAGGTCAGATATTTATAAATATGCCTCAGTTATAAATGCATAATTACCAGATTATTTGTTGCATTCTCAGTTTGTATGTTCAGTTTTGAGCTATCCAGTATTTACAGAAATTCAGTAATAATGTCATAATCATTTAATTCATTGGGAGTTGTAAATTACCGAGTTGTACTAGGGTTCAGCATACCCAATTAGTCCTAGAACTACTAGCCGAGTAGGTTGTAAGTCCCCTCTGTGGGCAATAAGTTTAGTGATCACACCAGCATGCCTTTATACCTCTAGCAGGGTATATTGGGTTCTCTCGATGGGGCGTATACATTGGAATCCACATTTAGCTCATGTGGCTTTATTGTCAGTTATTAGTAGCTCCCACAGTTCAGTCAGACTCTATTGCATTGACAATATTTATAGATCAGTTATCATTTAGTCTCAGTGTAACGACCTGCTTAGTCGTTTTGAGCAGCAGATTTTATTTCTGGAAAACTGTCTGAGACGACGTATCCAACGACGGACCGTCATGGGCACGACGGACCGTCGAGGGTGTCTCGTTCCAAACACTTGGAATTCTTATATTTGAGTGCTGAAATCGACTCTCTGAACTCTGTGACGGACCTGCAGGACGGACCGTCACAGACATGACGGACCGTTGTAAGGTTCCGTTTCCGACCACTTCAAACTCTTGAGAATTGGGTCCTGAGACGCAATTCTCTGAAGTTGGACGGACTGCAGGACGGACCGCACAGACATTCGGACCGTCGTGAGGTTCCGTTTCAGAACCCTTCAACTCTGAGATGGGTACTGAGGCAATTCTCTGTCCGTCGTGACTGAGTGCAAGTGCAGGACGGACCGTCGTAGGCACGACGGACCGTCACAGGTTGCGTAATCCCAGTCTGGGTCAAATTTCTGGGTAAGTTTTAAAGGGGAGTTTTGGACTATTCTTGCTATAATTATAAATTTTAGTGGGTCAATGTTAAAAACTCAAATCCTTGGGGGTGTAAAGGAGATGACCTTGAGTTATTTAGTGGGTGGTTTCCTCATCTTTTATACCTAATTAGATGCTAAATTAGGGAAAAGAGAGAGAGTTTGGGAGAAGAAAAAATAGAGAGAACAAGGAGAAGAGAGGAACGATCTATAGAGAGAGACAACCAAGAGGAACCAAGAAGCTTGAGAGATTGCTTGTTTGATCAAGGATCCTTGGTGAAGGTAGGTTATGGTTGATACTATTTGTAGTAAACTCTTAATAGTGAATGATATGTATTGGTAGTATTGTAAACCCTTCTATATGCTTAATCTTATGCTTTCATGAATGTGATTATGTGTTTGTGATAAAATAAGCTTAATGAAGCTTTGAATCCAAAATCTTGAAGAAACCCTAATTCACCTTGTTATTGATGATGCCTTGGTATAAAAGAAGGCTTGATGAACTAAAGTAATGAGATTGGTGATGCCTTGGTATAAAAGAAGGCTTGATGAATTGTTAGAATTAGGGGATCGGAGTGTCACGTTCCGACACATAGTATTAGTGGGTCGGGTGTCACGAACCGACACATAGAATTAGGGGATCGGAGTGTCACGTTCCGACACATAGAATTAGGGGATCGGAGTGTCACGTTCCGACACATAGTATTAGTGGATCGGGTGTCACGAACCGACACGTAGAATTAGGGGATCGGAGTGTCACGTTCCGACACATAGTATTAGTGGGTCGGGTGTCACGAACCGACAGATAGAATTAGTGGGTCGGGTGTCAGTTCCGACACATAGAATAGGAGATCGGAAGTGTAGTTCCGACACAATGTATAGTGGACGGTGTGTCACGAACCGGACCACGTTTAGAATCTCGGGATTGGAGTGTCACGGTGTGGTCCCGAAACATAGGAATTGGGGATCGGAGTAGTAGTGTTCACGTTTCCGACACATAGTATTAGTGGATCGGTGTCACGAACCGAACGTAGAATAGGGGGATCGGCGATGTCAGTTCCGAACCATTAGAATTAGGGATCGAGTGTCACGTTCCGACACATAGTATTAAGGGATCGGGTGTCACGAACCGACACATAGAATTAAGGGATCGGAGTGTCACGTTCCAACACATAGTAGTAGGGGATCGGAGTGTCACGTACCGACACAAGAGGAAGAAAGATAATAAATCTTGAGAGATGTTTATATACTCAATGTAATGAACCTAATTCCCAAATGAGTGTGGTATTGAGGCTTGAGTCCTCATGGATGAACTTGGTAGTACTTATTGATGATTATAGTACTTGTTACTACATGTTGAGTATTGTAGTTGATTTATGATATGAACTGATATATACTGTTTTCTATTTTGAGTTGGCCGATGATACCTACTCAGTACTTGTGTTTGTACTGACCCCCTACTTGTTGTTTCTTTCTTTGTTATTTGGGGAATGCAGCAAACGTACCGTCGTCTTCAACTCAGCAGCACTTCTAGCCAGTCGTCACTACACCGGATTTCAGGGTGAGCTAATGCTTCTAGCTTGGACTGGATCTTCTCTTCAATGTCTTGATGCCTTGAACTTCCGGCATGGACTAGCCTTTTATTTATTTTAGCTTCTTAGATACTTCTAGATTTGTAACTTGAGGATAGATGTTCTTGTGATGATGACTTCCAGATTTGGGGATAATGAGTTTTAAGTCTTCCGCTTTGTATTTTTGTTCAATATGTTGGAGTTTTAGATTGGTTGGTTCGCTCACATAGTAGGATAAGTGTGGGTGCCACTCGCGGCTAGATTTTGGGTCGTGACAGTACGACACTATTTGTTAGGTATATATATTTATTTCAAAGAATACTTATATCAAATGACTACCTAGATAATTTTTTAGTAGTAATTATAGATTCTAGTGAAAAATATACTTTACTATAAAAAAATTATTTCTTTCAATTCTAATAAAGTTAATTTGATCACATTTTCTTAGGTGAAATTAAGCCAGATTCAGACTTCATAGCTGAAGATTTTTGTTTGCAAGTTGTTGTCTACATAGATAAAATACTGAAGACTCAACCTGTTCCAATTATTGTTGAAGGGTCAAATTCGTATATTGAAAAACTTGTTCTTGAACCGTCGAGTTGACGTGAGGGTTGATCAAATGGTCAACGCAGGTAATTTTTGTAATTATTTTATGTATCAATCAAAATTTAATATCATTCAGCTAGATAAAAACTTTTCTTATATAATTTTCTTAATAATACATTTGGTTATTAAATCTATGTTCTACTAAATTTGTGTTGCATGCAGGGCTAGTGGATGAGGTGCGACAGATTTTCATTCCAGATGCCGATTACACAAATAAATCCGACGGTCCATTGGTGTTTCTGAAATGGACAGATATATAAGGGAAGAAACGAATATAGAAGGAGATGATGAATCAAAGGATATGATTCTTCAAGCTTCAATTTCAAGTATCAAGCGTAATACTCGTACATGAATTTATAACCAACTTGACAAGATTCAACGATTAATAAACAAGAAAATGTGGTCGGTGCATCATATTATTGCTACGGATGTTTTCAAAGAAGATAGAAAAGAAGATCCTGACGAAGCATGGAGGAAAACTATTTTGCAACCATGCCAAGATATTATGAAAAGATTTCTCAAAAATGAATATTATTATTGACTGTACATAAACAATCGTTATCTCCATCTTCTGTTTTGGTCACTTTAATTTTTGATTCATTTTGTACAGTATGTATCGCATTACAAATATACATATGATATGACCCCTCTTTCTATATATGTTAATCTTATCCGTAATAAAAATTCTTATTTATAGATGAAATATTTATTTTGAAGTTCCGATCCAAGCCCAAGCCCCAAGTCCAAGTACGAGTCTTCTATATTTAATATATATTAATATGAATACGTACGTACACAATTACATGAGATCACTCATACTGTCAAGCTAATAGAGTGATAAAATAATAAATTACCATAAATGTTCGGGAAGATTCTACCCTAAAAGGATTTTAAAGAATAGAATTCTTATCTCAAAAATTAAAAATGTTACATAGACAAATAAGATAAAATAGTAATTTGTAATCTATCGGTAATGAATATATTATACCTAATTCTGTCACGGTGATTGAAGCTTGATTCAATAAAATCCTTATCTATTATTATATGGTGCACAAGTCAATATAAATACTCGTAATTGAAATAGTTATAGATAATTGTTCACTTTCCTCTTATGGAATTAGACTTAACACTTATGACGTGTTGTTAAATAGTGTAAGATTTGGCACATTATCACATTAATATATTCCGTCTGAAATATAATTGAGTTCTTTTTACAATCCTTTTGTAATAGATCTTTCCGTCAACTCTATTTGTGATCTCATAACAATATACATCAACAAACTTCATCTTAAAATAATTTAAGCTTTATCGCCAAAATTCAAGGTGACACATCTCTAAAAATTTTCATGAACTATTCTTATTCTAAAAGATATGAATATATATTTAATTTGGTATACTAATTAATAAACTTATAATTAATCACATTTTTACCATAATAGCCCAGCTCTATGTGATCTCCTAACAACGTACACTAATAACTTTATCCTAAAATATATTTAATAATAATTACCAAAATACAAGTTGACATATCTATAAACTTTTCAAAATTCATTCTTATCCTAAAATATATCAGTAATTATGAAATTGGTATGTCAATTAATAAGTCCACAAACAGATTTAACTATAAAAGCCGAATGCAATTTCTATTCACATCCACCATCAAGAAAGAATATTTTTACATAGTATATTCTAAGTCAAGCAAGGTTTCTACGTACTAGCTTTGTATTTAAAAGATTTTTAATGTATGACTTTATGCATTCACTATTATAAATTAATTATTATTTTTATTTTATTTTTTGTGTAGATAAAATGAATACTTTCATCAACAATGAAGAGTTCAACAAGAAGAAAGTGATCCTCAAAATGGGGGCCACAGGAATGGGAAAATCCCGTCTCTCTGTTGACCCTGCCACCCATTTTCGAGGAGAAATAATCAACTCGGATAAAATGCAAGTTTACAAGGGACTCAAAATTGTTACAAACAAGATCACACACACTGAGAAACAAGGCGTACGACACTATTCGTTAGGTATATATATTTATTTCAAAGAATACTTATATCAAATGACTACCTAGATAATTTTATAGTAGTAATTATAGATTCTAGTGAAAAATATACTTTACTATTAAAAAATTATTTCTTTCAATTCTGATAAGGTTAATTTGATCATATTTTCTTAGGTGAAATTGAGCCAGATTCACAGTTCACAGCGGGAGATTTTTGTTTGCAAGATGTTGTCTACATAGATAAAATACTGAAGACTCAACGTGTTCCAATTATTGTTGGAGGGTCAAGTTCGTATATTGAAAAACTTGTGGAAGACCCTGTGTTCATGTTCAAATATAAGTATGTAAGTTGCTTTATTTGGATGATGTTGAGCAATCAGTCTTTAACCGTAGAGTTGACATGAGGGCTGATCAAATGGTCAACGCAGGTAATTTTTGTAATTATTTTATGTATCAATCAAAATTTAATATCATTCAGCTAGCTAAAAACTTTTATTATATAATTTTCTTAATAATCCATTTGGTTATCAAATCTATGTTCTACTAAATTTGTGTTGCGTGCAGGGCTAGTGGAAGAGGTGCGACATATTTTTATTCCAGATGAAGATTACACCAAAGGAATCCGACGGTCCATTGGTGTCTCTGAAATGGACAGATATTTAAGGGAAGAAACAAATATAGACGGAGATGATGAATCAATGGAGATGATTCTTCTAGCTTTAATTTCAAGTATCAAGCGTAATACTCGTATGATAATTTGTAACCAACTTGACAAGATTCAACGATCAATAAACGAGAAAATGTGATCAGTGCATCATATTATTGCTACGGACGTTTTCAAAGAAGATAAAAAAGAAGATCCTGACGAAACATGGAGGAATATTGTTTTGCAACCATGCCTAGATATTGTGCAAAGATTTCTCAAAAATGAATATTATTATTGAGTGTACATAAACAGTCGTTATCTCCATCTTCTGTGATGGTCACTTTAATTTTTGACCTATTTTATACAGTATGTATCGCATTACAAATATACATATGATATGACCCTTCTTTCTATATATGTTACTCTTATTTGTAAAAAAAATCTTATTTATAGATGAAATATTTATTTTAAGTTCCGATCCAAGCCCAAGGCCCAAGTCCAAGTTTTCTATATTTAATATATATTAATATGAATACGTACGTACACAATTACTTGAGATCACTCATATTGTCAAGCTAATAGAGTGATAAAATAATAAATTACCATAAATGTTCGGGAAGATTCCACCTAAAAGGATTTTAAAGAATAGAATTCTTAACTCAAAAATTAAAAATGTTACATAGACAAAGAAGATGAAATAGTAAATTTGTAATCTATCGATAATGAATATATTATACCTAATTCTATCACGGTGATTGAAGCTTGATTCAATAAAATCGTTATCTATTATTATATGGTGCACAAGTCAATATAAATACTCGTAATTAAAATAGTTATAGATAATTGTTCACTTCCCTCTTATGGAATTAGACTTAACCCTTATGACGTGTTGTTAATGTTAGAACAAATGAACAAGAATGATAAAATTACAAGGAATCCAAAATAAAACTTGCTTGGCTTAGAGGCACGTTAATACGTTTCTTGAAGATAGTTGGAGTCTCTCCCACGAGCAATCGGAAGAATAAATAACAACCCTATCTTTGGGATTCAACTAAGCCACAACACAAGTAACATTCAAGATTGTTGCTCTTCTATTCTTGAATTGGTGTTTTCACCTTTCGATTAATGTCTCACAAGTGTTTTCAAGGGAAAGTACTTTTTTTTTTGTTTTGAAATGCTTATATTTTTAAACTAAAATAAACTCAATTTATAGGATAAAAGTTTTGCAAGAAAAGACTTTTAATTAATAGAATTTATTATAGGTTCATGAATTTAAAATAAAAGTTATCTTTCAAAATTCATAACGTAGAGCCTCTTAAAAAATCCTATAACGTAGAATTAAAACAAAGAAGAATGTTACAACTCACATTTATTATTTTGTTATTTTCAAAACTTTTAACGGATGATTTGTTTCAAAATTAATTGAAACACTAGTTCTTACAATCCCCCACTTGTTTTAATAAATATTATCTTTGAAAAATCCAAAAAAAAGAAAAGAAATTGAGACATTAATCTAGCAACATGCATCAATAATGGTGTCTTTTGGACTTGAACCATTAGCTAGTGAAGGTTTTCTAAATCATTGACTTCTTAGTGAACAAATCTTGAACTAAGTTGGTTCATTGAATGAATTAGAAAAATATTCCACGCATATCACTATGTTCCAGTGAAAATCGAAATCATTTGACACCTTACGGCCATGTGTCCTGAATCCTTTTAGCCAAGTTCTTTAATATTTCCCTGTTAAAATCTTATTGAAGCGGCCTCCACTTCGCACTTAGTGCGGTGAATTCATCAAGAGTAACTTTGCATACTCCGACCAAATAGTCTATGAACTTCATTAAGAGAAATTAATCTCATCCTCCTTTACACAAAGTATCGGTAAATCTATCCAGAGTATTCCTACATACTCCAATCGAAATCGATTTATAGACTTATTAAGAGAATATAATCTCATCCTTCTCTTCAATAGGAATATCGAAAAAATTTATGAAGAGTTTTCTTACTAACTCCAACCGAGATCGGTCTTATAAATTTATTAAGAGAAAAGAATCTCAATCATGCACATCTGCTTATTTCAGTTTATTTTCAAAATGGGAATTTTATTGATGTGCTTCACAATTGTAACTTTACTTGTTTTTCCCTTTGAACCCAAGAATACATCATTAGTTAGGGTTACCATAAAGTACAATCAATTTACAACAGGCTTTATTCCCATCCCATTACAAGCTTCCACCACTAACTCTTTGCCTAACCCTTTAGACAAAGGATCCGCTAAATTAAATCTGGACTTCACATATTGAAGCGATATCATGCCTTCCTCTAATAATCTCCTCACATGATTGTGTTTGAGACGAACTTGTCTCGACTTGCCATTGTAGCAATCACTTGAAGCCCGAAATATAGCAGCTTGATTATCACAATAGATAGTTAAATGTGGTATTGGCTTACTCCATAAAGGAATATCTATCAGCATTGATCGCAGCCAATCAACTTCTTCTCCAGCAGAAGACATAGCTATAAATTCTGACTCCATGGTTGAATGAGTAATACATGTCTGCTTGTTTGATTTCCAAGAGATCGTTGCTCCAGCCAAAGTGAAAACCAAGCAGTAATAGATTTAGAGTCATTCGGATCAGAATTCCAAGTAGCATCACTATATCTTTAAGAATAGCGGGAAATGTAGAATAATGTAGGCCAACATTTATCGTACCCTTCAGGTATCTTAAAACACGAATTAAGGCATTCCAATGTTCAACTCCGGGATTACTAGTAAACTTGCTCAAAGTTCCTACTGCATAACCAATATCAGGCCTGGTACAATGCATGGCATACATGAGACTACCAACAATCTTGGAATATGTCAGCTGATCGAGAACATCACTAGAGTTCCGCATTAGTTTGATGCTAGGATCAAATGGTGTAGGAGCAGGTTTGTCGTCAAAGTGACCAAACCTCTTTAGAACTTTCTCAATATAACTTGATTGAGTAAGAGTTAAGCCATTCGCTGATCTTATAATTTTAATGCCCAAAATTACATCAGCTTCTCCAAGATCTTTCATTTCAAATTGAGAAGCTAGAAACGATTTTGTTTCTTTGACTCTTTCAATATCAGTTCCAAAGATCAACATATCATCTACATAAAGACATATTATAACACCAGATGTGTTTTAAAATTTACTAAATATGCAAATATCACCAACATTGATTGAGTAGACATTAGAAATCATTACTCTTCTAAATTTCTCATTCCATTGTTTTGGATCTTGTTTTAATCCATAAAGAGATTTAAGAAGCTTACAAACTTTGTGTTCTTGACCAGGTACGTCAAATCCTTCTGGTTGTTTGATGTAAACTTCTTCATCTAGATCACCATTTAGAAATGCATTCGTCACATCCATTTGATGTATTACCAGACTATGAATTGCGGCTAAAGCAATCAAGAGTCGAATAGAAGTCATTCGAGCTACAGGTGCAAAGGTATAAAAATAATCAATATCTTTCAATTGAGTAAAACCTTTTGCTACCAAACGAGCTTTGTACTTATCTAACGTACCATCAGATTTTAATTTCTTTCTAAATATCCATGTACAACCAATAGATTTACATCCAGGAGGGAGGTCTGATAAAATTCATCTATTGTTTGACATAATAGAGTGCATTTCATCATCAATAGCTTCACGCCAGAAAGGAGCATCATGTGAAGACATTGCTTCAGCATAACTTTCAGGATCCCTTTCAACTAAATAGATTTGAAAATTTGGTCCAAAATCTCTTGGTTTGGCTGATCTTGCACTACGTCTTGGTTGACTTTCTTCCAAAGGTTCAACTATTTTTATTTAAAAAGTAGATATAGAAGAACTTGTATTTTTTTCCAAAGATTCTTTTTTCTTAGGAAATATATTCTCAATAAAGTTAGCATGCAACGATTCAATGATTGTGTGAGGCCTTGGAGTCTCAAGATTCAAAAATCTATAAGCCTTACTGGTGTGTGAATAACCAATAAATACACAATCTACTCCTCTATATCCAATCTTAGTCAATTGTTGATCTGGTAATCTAACATGAGCCAAACAACCCCATACTTTAAAATAATTTATATTTGTTTTTCGATTCTTCCAAAGTTCATATGGAGATGAACCATGTTTCTTGGAAGGAATTCGATTCAAAATATGACATGCAAAAAATAAGGCTTCAGTCCACAAATTTTCAGTGATACCAGATACATAAAGCATAGAGTTAACCATTTCGATGAAAGTTCAATTCTTTTTTCTGCTACACCATTTTGTTGTGGTGTATAAGACATAGTCAATTATTTCTCAATGCCTTCTTTTTCACAAAAATCAATAAAATCTTATTTTAAATATTCTCCACCTGTATCAGATCTAATTGATTTAATCTTTAAACTCAATTTATTTTCAACTTCTGCTTTATATGTTTTAAGTCTCAAATGCCTCATATTTTGTTTTTAATGGAAAGACATATGTATACCTTGAGTAATCGTCAATGAAAGTGATAAAATATCTCTTTCCATGACGTGATAAACAATCCATCTCACAAATATCAGTGTAGATTAACTCCAAAAGTGTGGATATTCTTTCAACAGACTTAAAAGGTTTATTTGTTATTTTACATTTACTTCAAGTAATACACTTAGCAACATGATCCTTTCCACAGTCTTTGATTAATCCATTTTTCACCATGAGTTGAATGGATCTAAAATTCACATGACCAAGACGTTCATGCCATAAATCTAAAGACTCCACAACATAAGCAGAAATATTTTCATTTCCAATATTGAGTTTGAACATGCCATTTGTAGCATAACCTTTTCCAACAAACATGCCTTGTTTAGACAAAATAAATTTATCTGCCTCAAAAATTATTTTAAAACGATGCTTCGAAATAAGCGTACCTGACACCAAGTTCTTTCGAATATCAGCAACATGCAATACGTCTATCAATGAGACCATCTTTCCGAAGTGAATTTTAGTTCAACAGTTCCCTTTCCCACAACCTTAGAAGAGGATGAGTTTCCCATATGCAAAACTTTATCGCACCCCACTAATTCATAGGTCGTGAAAAATTTCGATTACCTGATATATGACGAGTTGCACCAGTGTCTATCCACCATTCCACTTGATCTCCCGCTACAAATGCTTCTGTGACCATTGCCACCAATTCATTTTTTGTATTGTTATTTGTCTTTTCTTTCTTCTTTTCAGCTTTACGAATTTTACAATCACGTGCATAGTGACCAATTTTATGACAATGATAACATTCAATCGACTTATAATTAGAATTAGTACGCTTGAAATTTTTACTCTTTTTTGCCTTCAAAAATTTATTATTGGCAGGTTCCTTCTTGATCTTTTCTTCAACAACATGAGCTTTCATGATGGGCTCCTTCAAGATGTTATTATTGCGGTATCGTATCTCTTGTTCAATTTGCAAGTGTTGCAATAATTGTTCAAGAGTCAAATCTTCCTTCTTGTGTAAGAGTTTTCTTCTGTACTCCTTCCATGATGGAGGAAGTTTTGAGACAATAGCACCAACATGAAAGTTTTCATCAAGAGTAATTCCATATATAGCAATTTTATTAGCTATAAGTTGAAACTTCTGTAGTTGTTCAGTGATTGATTTGTCATCAACCATTTTGAACTCCATATAATTTGAAACAAGAAATTTCTTTGAACTCGCCTCTTCTACTAAATGAATAGCTTTAAGAGTATCCCAAATCTCCTTAGAAAATTTACACTTAATATAATATTGATCATAATATTTATTGGACATTCCTCCAAGAATATAATTCTTGCATAAGTAATCATCATCTTGCCATTTGGCTATTTGTTCTTTAATTAGAGTAGCCTCGTCCGTTGCTACCTCAAAACTAGGAGCCTCAGGACAAGGTTTTTCAAGAACATATGCCAACTTTAATCGTCTTAAAAAGAATTTCATCTTTCCACGCCATCTAGGAAAGTCTTTGCCATCAAATATTTCAAAATTAGAAATAGGCAAATTAGGAACATTGTTTGTTATTGATATGGATGCCATAGAAACAACTATCTTCAAATTGTTAGAACAAATGAACAAGAATGATAAAATTACAAGGAATCCAAAATAAAATTTGCTTGGCTTAGAGGCACGTTAATACGTTTCTTGAAGATAGTTGGAGTCTCTCCCACGAGCAATCGGAAAAATAAATAACAACCCTATCTTCGTGATTCAACTAAGCCACAACACAAGTAACATTCAAGATTGTTGCTCTTCTATTCTTGAATTGGTGTTTTCACCTTTTGATTAATGTCTCACAAGTGTTTTCAAGGGAAAGTACTTTCTTTTTTTTTTGGAAATGCTTATATTTTTCAACTAAAATAAACTCAATTTATAGGATAAAAGTTTTGCAAGAAAAGAATTTTAATTAATAGAATTTATTATAGGTTCATAATTTAAAATAAAAGTTATCTTTCAAAATTCATAACGTAGAGCCTCTTACAAAATCCTATAACGTAGAATTAAAACAAAGAAGAATGTTACAACTCACATTCATTATTTTGTTATTTTCAAAACTTTAAACGGATGATTTGTTTCAAAATTAATTGAAACACTAATTCTTACAGTTAAATAGTGTAAGATTTGACGCATTATCACTTCAATATATTCCAACAAAAATATTATTGAGTTCTTTTTACAATCCTTTTGTAATAGATCTTTCCGTCAACTCTAATTGTGATCTCATAACAATATACATCTAGAAACTTCATCATAAAATAATTTAAGCTTTATCGCCAAAATTCAAGGTGACACATCTCTAAATTTTTTCATGAACTATTCTTATTCTAAAAGATATGAATTTATATTTAATTTGGTATACTAATTAAGAAACTTATAATTAATCACATTTTTACCATAAAATCCCAGCTCTATGTGATCTCCTAACAACGTACACAAATAACTTTATCCTAAATATATTTAATAATAATTACCAAAATACAAGTTGACATACCTATAAACTTTTCAAAAGTCATTCTTATCCTAAAATATATCAGTAATTATGAAATTGGTATGTCAATTAATAAGTTCACAAACAGATTTTACTATAAAAAAGCCGAATGAAATTTCTTTACACATCCACCATCACGAAAAATTTGTATTCTTACATAGTATATTCCAAGTTAAACAAGGTTTCTACTTACTAGCTTTGTATTTACAAGATTTTAATATCTGACTTTATGCATTCACTATTATAAACTAATTGTTATTTTTATTTTATTTTTTGTGTAGATAAAATGAATACTTTCATCAACAATGAAGAGTTCAACAAGAAGAAAGTGATCCTTATAATGGGGGCCACACAATGGGAAAATCCCGTCTCTCTGTTGACCTTGTCACCCATTTTCGAGGAGAAATAATAAACTCGGATAAAATGCAAGTTTACAAGGGACTCAAAATTGTTACAAACAAGGTCACACACACTGAGAAACAAGGCATACGACACTATTTGTTAGGTATATATATTTATTTCAAAGAATACTTATATCAAATGACTACCTAGATAATTTTATAGTAGTAATTATAGATTCTAGTGAAAAATAGACTTTACTATTAAAAAATTATTTCTTTCAATTCTTATAAAGTTAATTTGATCACATTTTCTTAGTTGAAATTGAGTTTGATTCAGACTTCACAGCTGAAGATTTTTGTTTGCAAGTTGTTGTCAACATAGATAAAATACTGAAGATTCAACGTGTTCCAACTATTGTTGGAGGGTCAAATTCGTATATTGAAAAACTTGTGGAAGACCATGTGTTCATGTTCAAATATAAGTATAATAGTTTCTTTTTTTGGATGATGTTGAGCAACCAGTCTTGAACCGTAGAGTTGACATGAGGGTTGATCAAATGGTCAACGCAGGTAACTTTTATAATTATTTTATGTATCAATCAAAAGTTAATATCATTCAGCTAGCTTAAAACTTTTCTTATATAATTTTCTTAATAATACATTTGGTTATCAAATATATGTTCTACTAAATTTGTGTTGCATGCAGGGCTAGTGGATGACGTGCGGCAGATTTTCATTCCAAATGCAGATTACACCAAAGGAATCCAACGGTCCATTAGTGTCCCTGAAATGGATAGATATTTAAGAGAAGAAACGAATATAGACGGAGATGATGAATCAAAGGAGATGATTCTTCAAGCTTCAATTTCAAGTATCAATGTAATACTCGTACGTTAATTTGTAACCAACTTGACAAGATTCAACGATTAATACACGAGAAGATGTGGTAAGTGCATCATATTATTGCTACGGACGTTTTCAAAGAAGATAGAAAAGAAGATCCTGACGAAGCATGAAGGAATACATTTTTGCAACCATGCCTAGATATTGTGAAAAGATTTCTCAAAAAGGAGTATTATTATTGAGTGTACATAAACAGTCGTTATCTCCATTTTCTGGTTTGGTCACTTTAATTTTTGACCTATTTTGTACAGTATGTATCGCATTACAAATATACATATGATATGTCCCTTCTTTCTATATATGTTACTCTTATCTGTAAAAAAATTCTTATTTTTAGATGAAATATTTATTTTAAGTTCCGATCCAAGCACAAGCCCTAAGTCCAAGTCCAAGTCTTCTATATTTAATAAATATTAATATGAATACGTACGTACACAATTACATGAGATCACTCATATTGTCAAGCTAATAGAGTGATAAAATAATAAATTACCATAAATGTTCGGGAAGATTCCACCCTAAAAGTATTTTAAAGAATAGAATTCTTAACTCAAAAATTAAAAATGTTATATAGACAAAGAAGATAAAATAGTAAATTTGTAATGTATCGCTAATGAATTTATTATACCTAATTCTATCACGGTGATTGAAGCTTGATTCAATAAAATCCTTATCTATTATTATATGGTGCACAAGTCAATATAAAATCCTTATCTATTATTACAACCAAGATCACACACACTGAGAAACAAGGCGTACGACACTATTTGTTAGGTATATATATTTATTTCAAAGAATACTTATATCAAATGACTACCTAGATAATTTTATAGTAGTAATTACAGATTCTAGTGAAAAATATACTTTACTATTAAAAAATTATTTCTTTCAATTCTGATAAAGTTAATTTTATCACATTTTCTTAGGTTAAATTGATCCAGATTCAGACTTCACAACTGAAGATGTTTGTTTGCAAGTTGTTGTCTACATAGATAAAATACTGAAGACTCAACGTGTTCCAATTATTGTTGGAGGGTCAAATTCGTATATTGAAAAACTTGTGGATGTAATGACTCTTTTGGTCGTTTTGAGTGCTAGATTTTTCTTATTTCACAAAATACTTCCCAATAAATTCTAAATGGATATTTTGGACTATTCGTAATTATAATTATGAAATTAGTGGGGTTGTTTTAATAATATACTTAGTTGATGGTTAAATTAGAAAATAACATTAAAATAAATAGTGGGTATATATTACTATATTTATAATTAGTTCTATAATAAATAGGGTTAATATTATTTGATTATACGATAACCGCATGCGCCTCTTCTTCTTGGTTCTTAGCACTGCCGATCCGTTTGACGGAAAAACTTCAGGTAAACTTCAAAAAGCTTAAGGCTTATCCTTTTCATATTATTGGGTGAGTTAGGAGTAAGATTATTAAATTATTATGTTTGCGAATAAAATGAGTTGGTGACGTTATGGGTTTATAAGCAATTGAATCATTCAATTGAAATTGCTTCTTACGTGTAGGTTTATAAATAAGGGAATATTACATGTTGAGTTCTGTAAAACATGGGTTATTAAATTTGGTGGATTTAATTGCATTTAATGATGGGAATTGTTAAAATTGTAAAGAAATTAGTGCTAAATTTATATATGTACATATGGTGTTACAAGAGATTGAAGGTGAGTGTATATACTGTTACGTTTTGAAACTGGGGATGTATCTTTATTGTTATTGATTAATGAAGAGTTGTATAATGATTAAAGAATGTAGTACTGCTATAACGTCAAATAGAATTGATAAATATGTATAATTGGTTGTTATAAGAGGTACATAATAAATATACTTATATACTTAATAGAGAATTAAATATGGGGACAACGTTAAAATTAATAACTAATTGATGATTGTCTAATGATTACTATAGAAATCTTGTGTTAATTGTAGTGGGAAATCAACATATTATAATGTGGTAAGTTTCTGTATATCTCATGTATGCAGATTATGGTTCACGCCTAGTTTGGGAAATTTTGGATTGTTTTCTTAAAGTTATACTACTATAATTCAAGTGTTGATATATTAGTATACCAAAATAAATATTAGGTGTATTGTATTGTTTGAATACCCTTAAAGTTATGTTATTTGGAGTAATTAAGACTTAACCCCGCGCTTGAATTTAAGAAATGTAGGATTTGACATATCAATTGAGATCAAGGTTGAAACTTGATCGAATAATTGAGCGTGTTTACTTACAAATATTGTATACTTGATAGATTGGAATGTTTCGAGACATTGATGAAAGGAAAATTATTGTGGACTTAGCTTGCCTGATTTTTGTTCTTCGGTGGAGGTAGGTTATGGTTTATGCTATTTGATAGTAAACTCTTAATAGTGATTGATATGCATTGAATGATATTGTGAAGTTTTCTATGTACTTCATTGTGTGGTTGTGTGGCTTGGTTGTGTGTTTTGTGATTGGTCTGAAATCCCGAGACCGTGAAATTTATAATCTTAACCCATCTCTATCGAAGTAATGCCTTGAATAAAGAAGGCTCGATGAAATATTATTAACGAATGGAAAAGTGGTGATATTAAATGACAAATTAATGATATTTTTGGATCGGAGTATCACGTTCTGACACGGTAATAATAAAGGAAAAACATGTTGAATTAATGGAAAGTACTCAATCTCAAAGAACTCAACTCCCAAAATGATTTGGTTTGGAGGCATGAGTCCTCATGTGTGATCTTGATATCGTTGACTTATTACGTGCTTACTTTAATGTTGTTGACACTTGTTCATGTTGCTTGTTGCTTATTACCTGTTAAGTGCTATAGTTGAGTTCATACTATTATTCATTGTATATTAGTTTCTATTTTGGGTTGGCCGATGATACCTACTCAGTACATGTTGCCCCGTACTGAGCCCTACTTGTGTTTTCCTTTGTTTCCTTTTGTGGTGTGCAGTGAGTGTATCAACGACTTTTACTCGCCTTCAGCTCTAGCCAGTCTCAAGTATATCACGTTCCAGGTTGAGCTACTCATTCAAGCTCGTGTTGGATTATCTCGGTCATAACATGATGTCCTTAGTTTGCGGACACAAATTAATGTATTTCATTTACTTTGGTGTATTTAATATACCTAGACTTAGTATTGGAGATTAGATGTCCTTGTTGTGATGACTTTCAGGTTTGGGAAAGGATATTTAACTAGATTTTGAGCTTCCGCATTATTCTTGTATAATATAATTTAAGGTTGAATTCATTGGTTCTCCCACCTAGGTAATTATGTGTGGGTGCCACTCACGACTCATTTTGGGTCGTGACAAACTTGGTATCAGAGCGTTAGATTTGGTGATCTTATCACACAAGGACAAGTCTAGTAGAGTCTTGTGGAACGGTACGAAAACACCTTTGCTTTTCTTCGAGAAGCTATAGGATTTAGGAAAACTCATTTCTTTCTTTCTTTCGTGCTACTACTTGAATCCAATTGATATCTGGGTGATACAAATTGGTATCTTAACTTCTTCACTCTATTTCAAATATGGTTACTACTAAGAGTATTATAAGTTGAAATAGCAACAACAGAAGAAAAAAAATGTGTCTTTAGAAATAGGTATATTTTCTCGATTGCAAAATCTGGTGGTAGTCTCATGTTGAGTGTCGATTAGTAAAGAAACTACTATGACTTCATAGAGTTTGGGTATATCAGAGAAAGTCATCGATGCTTACTTGGTTAGAGTTAGAGAATGTGTTATTTTTGTTATTGAATTGATCTAAGAAGTAAACCAAATTGTTTGGGCTAGAGAGAGAACAAATTCGATAATGTTTTGCAATTATTCAATGGGTAATAATATGTGGGCTATTTTGGTACGATCTTATGGATAGGTATGATGTGTTCTAGTGAGGTATCTAACAGACTTTCACGGCGTGACAATACTAGGGTTATGTGGAAACGGGTACGTTGATTGTCAAGTAAGAATTCTAACTACTAAAGGAGTTACCAGTTGTATGACATGATCAGATAATAAGATTTAGTGTTGCAGTCACATTTCAGAAACCAACTAGTTTATCACTACAGACGCTTAGATTGAGCATTATTTTGAAGGAAAATTTTAGTGGTGTATCTTTGGTACAATATTAATACATTTAGGTTGTGAAATGTATCTTGAGGGTTCTGAATGAGGACTGACGATTTTATATTAAGCTTCAAAAGGTAGATTGATACTAAAATGACAAACATATAGGGAAAGAAAGTCTTATTGAGTATACTTGGGTGAACCAAATTGAAGATTTTAGTAAGAAAATGCTTTTAAAAAATGAGTTACTCCCTTAAATTTGATTGGTATACCTGAGTTTAAGGTGTCATGTCGAGGAAAAAGTTCACATCTTGATGATGAAAACGTCTAGCTTAGCATGATGGTAAAAAGAGAGTGATATATGACCTATATGATTTATGTTTGTTGTACTAGTATTGAAAATTCTCATTTAGAATCAGTTTTAGTGGCAACAAAGTCTTGAAAATGTTTCACCATTTCTGATATCGAATTTAGTATTTGCTTAAGAGTTGAACACTAGGCCTAATTCTACTTGAAAAAATATTGAACTTATTCTCTTTATTTGGTTTCCAGTTCTTTTGGGAAAGGAATTGAAATTGTAATCCTATTTGTAGTTGATTTTGACTTTGTAAGGAAAAACACAATTATATAAATAGAGGATTCTCTCAAGAGAAAAATTGAACTACTCATTAGTATTCTCCTTGGAAGACATTAGGACATAATAGAGGTTTTGAGAGAGCTTTCAACAAGAGAGAAAAGAGAAGAGAGAAGAGAGAAGAAAAAGATTTATTTTGCTGCATACTTTTTATCCGACCAACAACCTTCGGATCGTGTTTCTCAATTAACTAACGGCTGGATTGGGATAAAATTTGAATTACGTGTTTCTGACATCTTTGTGGTTGATTTTAACGGTGGAGATTGGGTTCGGATGTCCGCAAGATTATTTTATTTGCGCTGAACAACAGCTGCATTTGGGTGGAGCTTGCATTAAAATTGTAGAGGCATTGTATTTATAGTGTGTATGAGGTGTTTTAATATAATATTTAATAAGAGGAATCTTAGTTTAAGACAATGGAGGTGATTAGAGTTCGTAATGATGATATGGGGTTGGTGATGGATTGTGATTGAGATGAAATTATATAATAAGAATTGATGATTAAATGAGTTTTGTACGGTACTAACGAATTGCAAGCATCTAATGTTGTGGTTCTTCATTATTTGATAAATAATGTGGTTGTATAGAAAGTTATAGTAGATGTGGGGACACCACTTGAATTGAATTTAAAAGAGTTAGTGTCATAATGAAAATAATAATAATAATAAAAAAAAAATTATGGGATATAATGCAGTCTTCAGAAAGAGGTGAGAACATGAATATTTTCTCAAATTGCAAGGGATAAAGAGGTATCTTTTGGAGGTCTAGAATTGGATTTTGACACATGTGGGTTCATATATTTTAATATGTTCATGGTTTTAGTGTTACATATTTATCAAATTGGTTAAAAGCTATCGAATAAGACTTAATAAAGGAGAGTACATACGCTCAACTCGAGTGTGATGATAAGTTCTCTTGTGATTTTGAATTTATTAATAACTGCGTCGAACTTTTAGCAAAGAATATGATAAAATCGATAAAGATGAAGAGGCGATCAACGATAAGTTAAGATATGTAAATTCATAAAAAAAAAATCAAGGTATCATTCATGTTGATAGTTAAGGAAATTGAGTTACATCGTTCGATTTACAATTCAAACGTGTCATTTTGAATCTAATTTTGTGGTGGTATATTTTATAAAGGTATGAATTTGTAAGGTAATAAAGGATTGATTGCATCGAGTATTGAGAATTTGAAAGAACCTACACATGATTAGAGTCATAATGTTTGTTACTTTTGATTTTTAAAGAACACGAGGAAAGGTTTCACTTAATACTGTTGGTTTACAATATAAGGTAAAATGTCATGGGTTATTAGTAAAAGGATGGAATCGGTAAGTGATCTAGATAAATTAACAAGTCTAGTAAAAGAAAGGTCGAGAGTAGAATTTTGCACCATGGGAAGAATTTTAAAAAAGTGAAGGAATAAGACGTCTTGTATAAATTCTTGGGGTGTAGTTGAATATTGTTTGATTTTGCCTACGAGTTAAGATATGATTGTGCAATGTGAACTTGTTCGGTTCATACTTACTAGGAGTTTATCATCGACTTTTATAAAGATTAAGTTTTAATTTGGATGACAAATGGTGAGCTATGGAAAAATTAGAGTTTTACGTGACATTATATTTTTCAAGTTATTATAGATGACCTAAGACTGTTATAATGCGCTACATAGACATTTATGGTGAATAGAGGTTATGAGCTTACAGTATACAAAATAATTTGAGTGACCAAGAACTTTTCTAAGTATTGGCATGAGGTATGTGATTGTGTTGAATGGTAGCTAAAGCATGATATGTGGAAGTGGTGGGAAGTTGAATTTGAGTGTGATTTAATGGTTTTATCTCAATGGAAAGGTACCATTATGTTTTAAATTAGTGTTATTATCCTTGTATGGAACTCATATTTGTCATGAAATGCTTAAATAGAAAGAGAGATAACTATAGTTTGAATATGCATTTGATAAAAATACTTTGATACTAATTATAGATTGAGAATAAGGTAGATGATCGATGTGGTTATGATGTTTCATTAGTATTAAAAGTGTTGACTTAAGTGGATGCACAGTTCGATAAATCAAGTGTGTGCAATTATAAAAGGGACTAAATTGGTGATTGTGGGTAGCTAGAAAATCAAAGAGACAGAGTTAGTTGAATGAAAATATTTGATATGGACGCTATAGAAGGAGTATTTAGAGTTATTCCACCTTGGTTATTTTCGATATGACCTATTTTGTGTTGTCTTGGTGTAGTTGAAGTATTTGAGTGGTTCTACGTGTAGCACTTTGCCTATGAGAATTTATAAGGGAGCTACCATGAAAATTTATAGTTTTTCGATAGACTTAAGGTTTATCTCATCATCGGTATTATGTTTTGGCTATGTGTACTAGAATGTGAAGATCATTGTAGTTTTGTCATTCTTAAAGTTTGGTTGCAATAGCTACTAATCTAGCATTTTGACAATGTTGTTAGAGGTCATGTACTTGGATGTATCACACGATGGATGTTTACATGATCATTTTCTTCTTGAGGTTAGATAAGTTTAATTTTCCGGAGAACCTTATGTCTAAAGGTCATTTTTTTTATATAACATAAGCTCGTGGAAAGTTTATGTTGTGAGAACTAAATATTGATAAGTTCTATGATGTTTTGTGCATTATGAGTGTGTAATGGTTGATTTAGGTTCACTTCTTATTGGAATCCGTATTGATTCAATATTTTACCGTGGTTATGTGAGAAAAGATTTCACCTAATGATTGTGTTGAGGTCCTTGAGAACATGTTGCATATGTGTGTACGATTATCTAGATGATTATTGAGAATACATTTCATTGTTAGTTGCGTTTACATACAACCATAGCTACCACTTGAGTATGGATATGACCCTATTTGAGGCATAGCATGAAAGGAAATGTAGCTCTCCCATTGATAAGTTTGGTTCATCTAAGGAAGACCTTGGGAGACTAAACATGATATGCAATAAAGATATTTACACATTTGTTTTGATTGTTGTACCCTTTCTTGCCCTTGTCTTCTTTGATCGTTCGAGGACGAACGATGGGTAAATTTGTATCTATCGTAATGACTCTTTTGGTCGTTTTGAGTACTAAATTTTTCTTATTTCATAAAATACTTCCCAATAAATTCTAAATGGATATTTTGGACTATTCGTAATTATAATTATGAAATTAGTGCGGTAGTTTTAATAATATACTTAGTTGATGGTTAAATTAGAAAATAATATTAAAATAAATAGTGGGTATATATTACCATATTTATAATTAGTTCTATAATAAATAGGGCTAATATTATTTGATTATACGAAAACCGCGTGCGCCTCTTCTTCTTGGTTCTTAGCACTGCCGATCCGTTTGACGGAAAAACTTTAGATAAACTTCAAAAAGCTTAAGGTTTATCCTTTTCATATTATAGGGTGAGTTAGGAGTTAGATTATTAAATTATTATTTTTACGAATAAAATGAGTTGGTGACGTTATGGGCTTATAAGCAATTGAATCATTCAATTGAAATTGCTTCTTACGTGTAGGTTTATAATTAAAGGAATATTACATGTTGAGTTCTGTAAAACATGGGTTATTAAATTTGGTGGATTTAATTGCATTTAATGATGGGAATTGTTAAAATTGTAAAGAAATTAGTGCTAAATTTATATGTGTACATATGGTGTTACAAGAGATTGAAGGTGAGTGTATATACTGTTACGTTTAGAAAGTGGGGGATGAATCTTTATTGTTATTGATTAACGAAGAGTTTGTATAATGATTAAATAATGTAGTACTGCTATAATGTCAAATAGAATTGATAATATGTATAATTGGTTGTTATAAGAGGTACATAATAAATATACTTATATACTTAATAGAGAATTAAATATGGGGACAACGTTAAAATTAATAACTAATTGATGATTGTCTAATGATTACTATAGAAATCTTGTGTTAATTGTAGTGGGAAATCAACATATTATAATGTGGTAAGTTTCTGCATATCTCATGTATGCAGATTATGGTTCACGCCTAGTTTGGGAAATTTTGGATTCTTTTCTTAAAGGTATACTACTATAATTCAAGTGTTTGATATATTAGTATACCAAATTAAATATTAGATGTATTGTATTGTTTGAATACCCTTAAAGTTATGTTATTTGGAGTAATTAAGACTTAACCCGAGGCTTGAATTTAAGAAATGTAGGATTTGACATATCAATTGAGATCAACGTTGAAACTTGATCAAATAATTGAGCGTGTTTACTTACAAATATTGTATACTTGATAGATTGGAATGTTTTGAGACATTGAGGAAAGGAAAATCATTGTGGACTTAGCTTGCCTGATTTTTGTTCTTCGGTGGAGGTAGGTTATGGTTTATGATATTTGATACTAAACTCTTAATAGTAATTGATATGCATTGAATGATATTGTGAAGTTTTCTATGTACTTGATTGTGTGGTTGTGTGGCTTGTGATTGGTCTGAAATCCCGAGACCGTGGAATTTATAATCTTAACCCATCTCTATCAATGTAATACCTTGAATAAAGAAGGCTCGATGAAATATTATTAACAAATGGAAAAGTGGTGATATTAAATGACAAATTAATGATATTCTTTGATGGGAGTGTCACGTTCCGACACAGTAATAATAAAGGAAAAACATGTCAAATTAATGGAAAGTACTCAATCTCAAAGAACTCAACTCCCAAATGATTTGGTTTGGAGGCATGAGTCCTCATGTGTGATCTTGATATCGTTGACTTATTACGTGCTAACTCTAATGTTGTTGACACTTGTAAATGTTGGTTGTTGCTTATCACATGTTAAGTGTTGTAGCTGAGTTCATACTATTATTCATTGTATATTAGTTTCTATTTTGGGTTGGCCGATGATACCTACTGAGTACATAATGCCCCGTACTGAGCCCTACTTGTGTTTTCCTTTGTTTCCTTTTGTGGAGTGTAGTGAGTGTATCATCGACTTTTACTCGCCTTCCGCTCTAGCAAGTCTCAAGTATATCACGTTCCAGGTTGAGCTACTCATTCAAGCTCGTGTTGGATTCTCTCGATCATAGCATGATGTCCTTAGTTTGGGGACACAAATTAATGAATTTCATTTATTTTGGTGTCTTTAATATACCTAGACTTAGTATTGGAGATTAGATGTCCTTATTGTGATGACTTTAAGGTTTGGGAAAGGATATTTAACTAGATTTTGAGCTTCCGCATTATTCTTGTATAATATAATTTAAGGTTAAATTCATTGGTTCTCCCACCTAGGTAGTTATGTGTGGGTGCCACTCACGACTCATTTTGGGTCGTGGAAGTGGAAGACCCAATGTTCAGGTTCAAATATAAGTATGATAGTTGCTTTATTTGGATTGATGTTGAGCAATCAGTCTTGAACCGTAGAGTTGACATGAGGGTTGATCAAATGGTCAACGCATGTAATTATTGTAATTATTTTATGTATCAATCAAAATTTAATATTATTCAGCTAGCTAAAAACTTTTATATAATTTTCTTAATATTACATTTGGTTATCAAATTTATGTTCTACTAAATTTGTGTTGCATGCAGGGCTAGTGGATGAGGTGCGACAGATTTTCATTCCAGATGCAGATTACACCAAAGGAATCCGACGGTCAATTGGTGTCCCTAAAATGGACAGATATTTAAGGGAAGAAACGAATATAGACGGAGATGATGAATCAAAGGAGATGATTCTTCAAGCTTCAATTTCAAGTATCAAGCATAATACTCGTACGTTAATTTGTAATCAACTTGACAAGATTCAACGATTAATAAACGAGAAAATGTGGTCAGTGCATCAAATTATTGCTACATACGTTATAAAAGAAGATAGAAAAGAAGATCCTGACGAAGCATGGAGGAATATTGTTTTGCAATCATGCCTATATATTGTGAAAAGATTTCTTAAAAATGAATATTATTATTGAGTGTACATAAACAGTCGTTATCTCCATCTTCTATTTTAGTCACTTTAATTTTTGACCTATTTTGTACAGTATGTATCGCATTACAAATATACATATGATATGACCCTTCTTTCTATATATGTTACTCTTATCGGTAAAAAAATTCTAATTTATAGATAAAATATTTATTTTAAGTTCCGTTCCAACCCCATGCCCCAAGTCCAAGTCCAAGTCTTCTATATTTAATATATATTAATATGAATACGTACGTACACAATTACATGAGATCACTCAGATTGTCAAGCTAATAGAGTGATAAAATAATAAATTACCACAAAAGTTCGGGAAGATTCCACCCTAAAAGGATTTTAAAGAATAGAATTCTAAACTCAAAAATTAAAAATATTACATAGACAAAGAAGATAAAATAGTCAATTTGTAATCTAGCAGTAATGAATATATTATACCTAATTCTATCACGGTGATTGAAGCTTGATTCAATAAAATCCTTATCTATTATTATATGGTGCACAAGTCAATATAAATACTAGTAATTGAAATAGTTATAGATAATTATTCACTTCCCTCTTATGGAATTAGACTTAACACTTATGACGTGTTGTTAAATAGTGATTTGATGCATTATCACTTCAATATATTCCGTCATAAATATTATTGAGTTCTTTTTACAATCCTTTTGTAATAGATCTTTCCGTCAACTCTATTTGTGATCTCATAACAATATACATCTAGAAACTTAATCATAAAATAATTTAAGCTTTATCGCCAAAATTCAAGGTGAGACATCTCTAAATTTTTTCATGAACTATTCTTATTCTAAAAGATATGAATATATATTTAATTTGGTATACTAATTAATAATTTATAATTAATCACATTTTTACCATAAAAGCCCAACTCTATGTGATCTCCTAACAACGTACACTAATAACTTTATCCTAAAATATATTTAATAATAATTACCAAAATACAAGTTGACATATCTATAAACTTTTCAAAAGTCATTCTTATCCTAAAATATATCACTAATTATGAAATTGGTATGTCAATTAATAAGTCCACAAACAGATTTTACTATAAAAGCCGAATGCAATTTCTTTTCACATCCACCATCAACAAAAATTTAGATTTTTACATAGTATATTCCAAGTCAGGCAAGGTTTCTACTTACTAGCTTTGTATTTACAAGATTTTTAATGTATGACTTTATGCACTCACTATTATAAACTAATTATTATTTTTATTTTATTTTTTGTGTAGATAAAATGAATACTTTCATCAACAATGAAGAGTTCAACAAGAAGAAAGTGATCCTCATAATGGGGGCCACAGGAACGGGAAAATCCTGTCTCTCTGTGGACCTTGCCACCGATTTTCGAGGAGAAATAATCAACTCGGATAAAATGCAAGTTTACAAGGGACTCGAAATTGTTACAAACAAGATCACACACACTGAGAAACAAGGCGTACGACACTATTTGTTAGGTATATATATTAATTTCAAAGAATACTTATATCAAATGACTACCTAAATAATTTTATAGTAGTAATTATAGATTCTAGTGAAAAAATATACTTTACTACTAAAAAATTATTTCTTTCAATTCTGATAAAGTTAATTTGATCACATTTTCTTAGATAAAATTGAGACAGATTCAGACTTCACAGTTGAATATTTTTGTTTGCAAGTTGTTGTCTACATAGATAAAATACTGAAGACTCAACGTGTTCCAATTATTGTTGGAGGGTGAAATTCGTATATTGAAAAACTTGTGGAAGACCCTGTGTTCATATTCAAATATAAGTATGATAGTTGCTTTATTTGGATTGATGTTGAGCAATCAGTCTTGAATCGTAGTGTTGACATGAGGGTTGATCAAATGGTCAACACAGGTAATTTTTGTAATTATTTTATGTATCAATCAAAATTTAATATCATTCAGCTAGCTAAAAAATTTTCTTATATAATTTCTTAATAATACATTTGGTTATCAAATCTATGTTCTACTAAATTTGTGTTGCATGCAGGGCAAGTGGATGAGGTGCGACAGATTTTTATTCCAGATGCAGATTACACCAAAGGAATCCGACGGTCCATTGGTGTCACTGAAATGGACAGATATTTAAGGGAAGAAACGAATATAGACGGAGATGATGAATCAAAGGAGATGATTCTTCAAGCTTCAATTTCAAGTATCAAGCGTAATACTCGTACGTTAATTTGTAATCAACTTGACAAGATTCAACGATTAATAAATGAGAAAATGTGGTCAGTGCATCATATTATTGCTACGGACGTTTTCAAAGAAGATAGAAAAGAAGATCCTGACGAATCATGGAGGAATAATGTTTTGCAACCATGCCTAGATATTGTGAAAAGATTTCTCAAAATGAATACTATTGTTGAGTGTACATAAACAGTCGTTATCTCCATCTTCTGTTTTGGTCAATTTAATTTTTGACCTATTTTGTACAATATGTATCGCATTACAAATATTCATATAATATGACCCTTCTTTCCATATATGTTACTCTTATCTGTAAAAAAATTCTTATTATAGATAAAATATTTATTTTAAGTTCCGATCAAAGCCCAAGCCCCAAGTCCAAGTCCAAGTCTTCTATATTTAATATATATTAACATGAATACGTACTTACACAATTACATGAGATCACTCAGATTGTCAAGCTAATAGAGTGATAAAATAATAAATTCGGGTAGATTCCACCCTAAAAGGATTTTAATTAATAGATTTCTTAACTCAAAAATTAAAAATGTTACACAGACAAAGTAGATAAAATAGTAAATTTATAATCTATCGGTAATGAATATATTATACCTAATTCTGTCACTGTGATTGAAGCTTGATTCAATAAAATCCTTATCTATTATTATATGGTGCACAAGTCAATATAAATACTCGTAATTGAAATAGTTATAGATAATTGTTCACTTCCCTCTTATGGAATTAGACTTAACACTTATGACGTGTTGTTAAATAGTGTAAGATTTGACGAATTATCACTTCAATATATTCTGTCAGAAATATTATTGAGTTCTTTTTACAATCCTTTTGTAATAGATCTTTCCGTCAACTCTATTTGTGATCTCATAACAATATACATCTAGAAACTTCATCCTAAAATAATTTAAGCTTTATCGCCAAAATTCAAGGTGACACAAATCTAAATTTTTTCATGAACTATTCTTATTATAAAAGATATGAATATATATTTAATTTGGTATACTAATTAATAAACTTATAATTAATTACATTTTTACCATAAAAGCCCAACTCTATGTGATATCCTAACAACGTACACTAATAACTTTATCCTAAAATATATTTAATAATAATTACCAAAATACAAGTTGACATATCTATAAACTTTTTAAAAGTCATTCTTATCCTAAAATATATCAGTAATTATGAAATTGGTATGTCAATTAATAAGTCCAAAAACAGATTTTACTATAAAAGCCGAATACAATTTCTTTTCACATCCACCATCAAGAAAAATTTATATTTTTAGAAAGTATATTCCAAGTCAAGCAAGGTTTCTACTTACTAGCTTTGTATTTACAAGATTTTTAATGTCTGACTTTATGCATTCACTATTATAAACTTTTTTTGTGTGTGTAGATAAAATGAATACTTTCATCAACAATGAAAAGTTCAACAAGAAGAAAGTGATCCTCATAATGGGGGACACAGGAACGGGAAAATCCCGTCTCTCTGTTGACCTTGCCACCCATTTTCGAGGAGAAATAATCAACTCGGATAAAATGCAAGTTTACAAGGGACTCGAAATTGTTACAAACAAGATTACACACACTGAAAAACAAGGCGTACGACACTATTTGTTAGGTATATATATTTATTTTAAAGAATACTTATATCAAATGAGTACCTAGATAATTTTATAGTAGTAATTATATATTCTAGTGAAAAATATACTTTACTATTAAAAAATTATTTGTTTCAATTCTGATAAAGTTAATTTGATCACATTTTCTTAGATGACATTGAGCCAGATTCAGACTTCACAGCTGAAGATTTTTGTTTGCAAGCTGTTGTCTACATAAATAAAATACTGAAGACTCAACGTGTTCCAATTATTGTTGGAGGGTCAAATTCGAATAATGAAAAACTTGTGGAAGACCCTGTGTTCATGTTCAAATATAAGTATGATAGTTGCTTTATTTGGATGATGTTGAGCAATCAGTCTTGAACCGTAGAGTTGACATGAGGGTTGATCAAATGATAAACGCATGTAATTTTTGTAATTATTTTATGTATCAATCAAAATTTAATATCATTCAGCTAGCTTAAAACTTTTCTTATATAATTTTCTTAATAATACATTTGGTTATCAAATATATGTTCTACTAAATTTGTGTTGCATGCAGGGCTAGTGGATAAGGTGCGACAGATTTTCATTCCAGATGCAAATTACACCAAAGGAATTCGACGGTCCATTGGTGTCCCTGAAATGGACAGATATTTAAGGGAAGAAACGAATATAGATGGAGATGATGAATCAAACGAGATGATTCTTCAAGTTTCAATTTCAAGTATCAAGCGTAATACTCGTACGTTAATTTGTAACCAACTTGACAATATTCAATGATTAATAAACGAGAAAATGTGGTCAGTGCATCATATTATGGCTACGGACGTTTTCAAAGAAGATAAGAAAAGAAGATCCTGACGAATCATGGAGGAATACTGTTTTGCAACCATGCCTAGATATTGTGAAAAGAATTCTCAAAAATGAATAATATTATTAAGTGTACATAAACAGTCGTTATCTCCATCTTCTGTTTTGGTCACTTTAATTTTTGACCTATTTTGTACAGTATGTATCACATTACAAATATACATATAATATGACCCTTCTTTCTATATATGTTACTCTTATCTGTAAAAAAATTCTTATTATAGATAAAATATTTATTTTAAGTTTCGATCAAAGCCCAAGCCCCAAGTCCAAGTCCAAGTCTTCTATATTTAATATATATTAATATGAATACGTACGTACACAATTACATGAGATCACTCAAATTGTCAAATAGAGTGATAAAATAATAAATTCGGGAAGATTCCACCCTAAAAGGATTTTAAATAATAGATTTCTTAACTTAAAAATTAAAAATGTTACATAGACAAAGTAGATAAAATAGTAAATTTATAATCTATCGGTAATGAATATATTATACCTAATTCTATCACGGTGATTGAAGCTTGATTCAATAAAATCCTTATCTATTATTATATAGTGCACAAGTCAATATAAATACTCGTAATTGAAATAGTTATAGATAATTGTTCACTTCCCTCTTATGGAATTAGACTTAACACTTATGACGTGTTGTTAAATAGTGTAAGATTTGACGAATTATCACTTCAATATATTCCGTCAGAAATATTATTGAGTTCTTTTTACAATCCTTTTGTAATAGATCTTTCCGTCAACTCTATTTGTGATCTCATAACAATATACATCTAGAAACTTCATCCTAAAATAATTTAAGCTTTATCGCCAAAATTCGAGGTGACACAAATCTAAATTTTTTCATGAACTATTCTTATTATAAAAGATATGAATATATACTTAATTTGGTATACTAATTAATAAACTTATAATTAATTACATTTTTACCATAAAAGCCCAACTCTATGTGATATCCTAACAACGTACACTAATAACTTTATCCTAAAATATATTTAATAATAATTACCAAAATACAAGTTGACATATCTATAAACTTTTCAAAAGTCATTCTTATCCTAAAATATATCAGTAATTATAAAATTGGTATGTCAATTAATAATTCCACAAACAGATTTTACTATAAAAGTCGAATGCAATTTCTTTTCACATCCACCATCAAGAAAAATTTATATTTTTACAAAGTATATTCCAAGTCAAGCAAGGTTTCTACTTACTAGCTTTGTATTTACAAGATTTTTAATGTCTGACTTTATGCATTCACTATTATAAACTATTTTTTGTGTGTGTAGATAAAATGAATACTTTCATCAACAATGAAAAGTTCAACAAGAAGAAAGTGATCCCCATAATGGGGGCCACAGGAATGGGAAAATCCCGTCTCTCTGTTGACTTTACCACCCATTTTCGAGGAGAAATAATCAACTCGGATAAAATACAAGTTTACAAGGGACTCGAAATTGTTACAAACAAGATCACATACACTGAAAAACAAGGCGTACGACACTATTTGTTAGGTATATATATTTATTTTAAAGAATACTTATATTAAATGAGTACCTAGATAATTTTATAGTAGTAATTATAGATTCTAGTGAAAAATATACTTTACTATTAAAAAATTATTTCTTTCAATTCTGATAAAGTTAATTAATTTGATCACATTTTCTTAGATGAAATTGAGACAGATTCAGACTTCACAGCTGAAGATTTTTGTTTGCAAGCTGTTGTCTACATAGATAAAATACTGAAGACTCAACGTGTTCCAATTATTGTTGGAGGGTCAAATTCGTATATTGAAAAACTTGTGGAAGACCCTGTGTTCATGTTCAAATATAAGTATGATAGTTGCTTTATTTGGATTAATGTTGAGCAATCAGTCTTGAACCGTAGAGTTGACATGAGGGTTGATCAAATGGTCAACGCAGGTAATTTTTGTAATTATTTTATGTATCAATCAAAATTTAATATCATTTAGCTAGCTAAAAACTTTTCTTATATAATTTTCTTAATAATACATTTGGTTATCAAATCTATGTTCTAATAAATTTGTGTTGCATGCAGGGCTAGTGGATGAGGTGCGACAGATTTTCATTCCAGATGCAAATTACACCAAAGGAATTCGACGGTCCATTGGTGTCCCTGAAATGGACAGATATTTAAGGGAAGAAACGAATATAGATGGAGATGATGAATCAAACGAGATGATTCTTCAAGTTTCAATTTCAAATATCAAGCGTACTACTCGTACGTTAATTTGTAACCAACTTGACAAGATTCAACGATTAATAAACGAGAAAATGTGGTCAGTGGATCATATTATGGCTACAGACTTTTTCAAATAAGATAGAAAAGAAGATCCTGACGAATCATGGAGGAATACTGTTTTGCAACCATGCCTAGATATTGTGAAAAAATTTCTCAAAAATGAATAATATTATTGAGTGTACATAAACAGTCGTTATCTCCATCTTCTGTTTTGGTCACTTTAATTTTTGACCTATTTTGTACAGTATGTATCACATTACAAATATACATATAATATGACCCTTCTTTCCATATATGTTACTCTTATCTGTAAAAAAATTCTTATTATAGATAAAATATTTATTTTAAGTTCCGATCACAGCCCAAGCCCCAAGTCCAAGTCCAAGTCTTCTATATTTAATATATATTAACATGAATACGTACTTACACAATTACATGAGATCACTCAGATTGTCAAGGTAATAGAGTGATAAAATAATAAATTCGGGTAGATTCCACCCTAAAAGGATTTTAAATAATAGATTTCTTAACTTAAAAATTAAAAATGTTACACAGACAAAGTAGATAAAATAGTAAATTTATAATGTATCGGTAATGAATATATTATACCTAATTCTGTCACGGTGATTGAAGCTTGATTCAATAAAATCCTTATCTATTATTATATGGTGCACAAGTCAATATAAATACTCGTAATTGAAATAGTTATAGATAATTGTTCACTTCCCTCTTATGGAATTAGACTTAACACTTATGACGTGTTGTTAAATAGTGTAAGATTTGACGAATTATCACTTCAATATATTCCGTCAGAAATATTATTGAGTTCTTTTTACAATCCTTTTGTAATAGATCTTTCCGTCAACTCTATTTGTGATCTCATAACAATATACATCTAGAAACTTCATCCTAAAATAATTTAAGCTTTATCGCCAAAATTCAAGGTGACACAAATCTAAATTTTTTTATGAACTATTCTTATTATAAAAGATATGAATATATATTTAATTTGGTATACTAATTAATAAACTTATAATTAATTACATTTTTACCATAAAAGCCCAACTCTATGTTATCTCCTAACAACGTACACTAATATCTTTATCCTAAAATATATTTAATAATAATTACCAAAGTACAAGTTGACATATCTATAAACTTTTCAAAAGTCATTCTTATCCTAAAATATATCAGTAATTATGAAATTGGTATGTCAATTATTAAGTCCACAAACAGATTTTACTATAAAAGCCGAATGCAATTTCTTTTCACATCCACCATCAAGAATAATTTAGAATTTTACAAAGTATATTCCAAGTCAAGCAAGGTTTCTACTTACTAGCTTTGTATTTACAAGATTTTTAATGTCTGACTTTATGCATTCACTATTATAAACTATTATTTTTGTGTGTAGATAAAATGAATACTTTCATCAACAATGAAAAGTTCAACAAGAAGAAAGTGATCCTTATAATGGGGGCCACAGGAACGGGAAAATCCCGTCTCTCTGTTGACCTTGCCACCCATTTTCGAGGAGAAATAATAAACTCGGATAAAATGCAAGTTTACAAGGGACTCGAAATTGTTACAAACAAGATCACACACACTGAAAAACAAGGCGTACGACACTATTTGTTAGGTATATATATTTATTTTGAAGAATACTTATATCAAATGAGTACCTAGATAATTTTATAGTAGTAATTATAGATTCTAGTGAAAAATATACTTTACTATTAAAAAATTATTTGTTTCAATTCTGATAAAGTTAATTTGATCACATTTTCTTAGATGACATTGAGCCAGATTCAGACTTCACAGCTGAAGATTTTTGTTTGCAAGTTGTTGTCTACATAGTTAAAATACTGAAGACTCAACGTGTTCCAATTATTGTTGGAGGGTCAAATTCGTATATTAAAAAACTTGTGGAAGACCCTGTGTTCATGTTCAAATATAAGTATGATAGTTGCTTTATTTGGATTGATGTTGAGCAATCAGTCTTGAACCATAGAGTTGACATGAGGGTTGATCAAATGGTAAACGCAGGTAATTTTTGTAATTATTTTATGTATCAATCAAAATTTAATATCATTCAGCTAGCTATAAACTTTTCTTATATAATTTTCTTAATAATACATTTGGTTATCAAATCTATGTTCTAATAAATTTGTGTTGCATGCAGGGCTAGTGGATGAGGTGCGACAGATTTTCATTCCAGATGCAAATTACACCAAAGGAATTCGACGGTCCATTGGTGTCCCTGAAATGGACAGATATTTAAGGGAAGAAACGAATATAGACGGAGATGATGAATCAAAGGAGATGATTCTTCAAGCTTCAATTTCAAGTATCAAGCGTAATACTCGTACGTTAATTTTTAACCAACTTGACAAGATTCAACGATTAATAAACGAGAAAATGTGGTCAGTGCATCATATTATGGCTATGGACGTTTTCAAAGAAGATAGAAAAGAAGATCCTGACGAATCATGGAGGAATACTGTTTTGCAACCATGCCTAGATATTGTGAAAAGATTTCTAAAAAATGAATAATATTATTGAGTGTACATAAACAGTCGTTATCTCCATCTTCTGTTTTGGTCACTTTAATTTTTGACCTATTTTGTACAGTATGTATCACATTACGAATATACATATAATATGACCCTTCTTTCTATATATGTTACTCTTATCTGTAAAAAAATTCTTAATATAGATAAAATATTTATTTTAAGTTCCGATCACAGCCCAAGCCCCAAGTCCAAGTCCAAGTCTTCTATATTTAATATATATTAATATGAATACGTACGTACACAATTACTTGAGATCACTCAGATTGTCAAGCTAATAGAGTGATAAAATAATAAATTCGGGAAGATTCCACCCTAAAAGGATTTTAAATAATAGATTTCTTAACTCAAAAATTAAAAATGTTACATAGACAAAGTAGATAAAATAGTAAATTTATAATCTATCGGTAATGAATATTGTAATGACCCGGTAGGTCATTTTTGGAAATTTTAAATATTCATGTAACTAGAGTGAATTAATTGATGGGTAATTATAGATAATTGACTTAATCAATAGTTAATGGGCTAAAGTGATAATTTATTTTAGTTATACTATTTGACCTTTATATATTTAAATAAGTAGTAGGGTTTATCTCTTTTTATACTTAATTAGTTTTATATGAAAAGAAAAGATAATAAGAAGGGGAGAAAATTACCTGGGTGTCGGACGATAGAGGCGGAGGCACAAGTCGATGCCATAATAAGGAACCCATGCTTCAGGTAAAATCTTTAAGTTTATTTTGTTTTTGTATTGTTGTTCTAAGAAAAGAATGGTATACTAAGGGTTGATGATAAGTTATATTATTATATTAATATATTAAATTAGAAATTGGATGGATTATAGTGCTTTTGGTTGGAATTTAAATTGAGAAAGATAAGAAGTGTATATGAAAAGTATTAAACTGTCAATCGGTGGGGAGTAGGCAATTAATGTTGGAGTTCATAAATATTTTGTCTTACATTAGCCATATGTGTGGCATCAGTTTTCGATTGGGATTAAACAAAGGGCAAACTTCTTCACGTAAGAAGAATTCATCGGATGCTTTCCAAATTATGCCTTCATTAATGGTTGTGCTATCCTATCATTAATTGCTGCACCTATACGTAAATATATAATAATATCGTATATCAATTTGGTTATATATTGAACGATAATTAGTGGCTGCCATTTTAGCTCTTAGAAGCTAAACAACAAATATATTTATGGGTTGTAAATTTTGATAATTCTAAAATAAGTTGTGATTGGGTAATTTAAGTGTGAATTGTGGAACGATTTACGGCAGAAGGTTGGAGGCAATATGATGTTGCCAATGATTGTTTAGTCATTATTGGATAATGATTATCCAATTATTATTATATTGGGACATTGGATTGAAAGAAAAAAAAATCAAATTGGATTCCCCTTGCTGCTGTAACAGCAGTGTGTCAATTTTCTTAAATTTTCTTTTTGATTTCACTGTAATTATGTTATAAGAGGAATAAGACCTAATCCTAGGCTTGAAACTTGGAAAATACGAGATTTGAAATTTTAATTGACATCAAAATTTATGAACTTGATTATAAATTTTAGTGAATTTTCAGGTCAAGGCTAAACACATAATAAATATGGGCATTGTTAGTTTTGAAAGCTTATTGTGATTATGTATATGATTAGATTGCTTTGAGTTGGAAGTTCAACAAATGGGAAAGACTCAAGTACCGGAGTAAATTCTTATTGGATTCAGGCAAGTGGATTTCTAAACTCTTGTTAAGTGTATGTGTCACGACCCAAAAATAGACGTGATGGCACTCGTCTTATCCCACCAAGACAAGTCAGCCTAAAACTTAACCATTACAATAAAGTGCGGAAATAAAATATAATTAACTTAATAAAACTCCCAAAACCTGGTAGTCACGTGTACAAGCCTCTAAAGTATTACAATTGATTCAGAAGAAAAACTCAAGTCTCAAATGAACTTGTTTCTAGAATAGAACAAGATCATAATTAAGGAGAAAGAAAGTCTGCTGAGATGAAAACAGCTACCTCACAAATCTCCAAGAAGCCTCGGAAAAGAAGAGAATGATAAGTACAACAAAAATCCAGGCTCATAACCTACAACAATTTGTAGAAGCAAGGGGTGAGTACCAAACCACATGGTACTCAACAAGTAAATCTCTAAACACAAGGTAAGGGGATGAAATACGGTACTCCTACCACCCCAACCGAACCTCCACAACTACAACCTGCATAAACATCAGCCCAACCTAACAGCTCACAGTTTACATAGCACGTAACTCAACAACAACACTTAGACAAATTACATATCCTCCACAACAACACTTTAACAAATTACATATTCTCAATAACAACACTTCAACAAATTAGATATCCTCAACAACAATAATTCAACAAATTACATATCCTCAACAACAGTACTTCAACAAATTACATATCTTCAATAACAACACTTCACAAATTACATATCCTCAACAACAACACTTCAACCAATTACATATCCTCAATAACAAGCTCAGTATTCATCAATCACAAGTTCCGCAGAAAGGCAATCACAAGATCAACAAAACACAATATCAAGTTCACTAATGATAAGTATGTGTAATGCAATGGAATGCAATTTCAAGTATAATGATGCATGTCTGACCTAGTGACACACACCCGCTGTCTCTCAGTCCGGGACCCATGGGGGACATATCTGTCCATGCATCTGTCGCGGCGCACGACACGACCCTCGATAATAGTAACCATCGC
Organism: Solanum sitiens; assembly: GCA_016801875.1. Classification (NCBI taxonomy): domain Eukaryota; kingdom Viridiplantae; phylum Streptophyta; class Magnoliopsida; order Solanales; family Solanaceae; genus Solanum; species Solanum sitiens. Next base: position 47,102 of record JABWTJ010000073.1, read on the forward strand.
GGCGCGCGATACGTCCCTCGAAATATAGTATCCATCGCGGCGCGCGATACGTCCCTCGAAATGGTACATCCTCTTTAAGTTCTCATTCTTTCTCAATGCACATAACACTTGTCACAACCATATCTCAGAATAATGCAAATGACATGTTCACACAAATAATGAGGAGATGACCATTTTCATAACATTGCACAATTCTGAGTAACACAAACATGATATCACATCAACAATGATTCAACAAGTCTTCAAACCTTTCTCAACACATCACACATAAACAATTAGTCACGTTGCCTTTTGTTACCCTTTTTCATCATTAGAATTAGTCAATGTAGACAGTCAACCATCACCAAGTCTCCTTACTCCCAAACATATACCACAAGGAAAATACACGCATTTCATACACTTAACAAGAGTTAAGAAATTCACTTGCCTCAATCAGTCAAGAATTCACTCCAAAACTTGAGTCTTCCTCTTTCGTTGAACTTCCAACTCAAAACAATCTATCAAATAAATGACCACAATAAGATTTCAAGACTAATTAACAAACACCCAAATCCATAACCAAGTTCCTAATCTTGATGTCAATTAACATTTCAATTCTCATATTTCCAAATTTCAAGTCTAGAGTTAGGTTCCAACTTCTCCAATATCATAAATATAACAATATTCATGTAATACAATATAATTAATATTTAATTACCTATATCTATATGTTAAAACTTTAATTGTAAAGTAACAACTATAAGGTAAATTTCAAAATTTAGTCAAAGTTACGCCACCTGTAATCTCCACCACGAAGCAGCAACCCAATTCCAACAATTTGTAGCCAATTATTAATTCATTATTATTTTCTTATAAGCCCACAATAAATAACCTTAAATTTCCAATTTAAATCTAACTTTGCAGCCATTAATGCACTATACACAGGTTATGGTGTTACCATATTATTATAATAATAAAATAATATAACTCCATTCATACAAACAATTGAAAATATTGAGGCGTAGTAATTCAAACCTGACAAAAGTGATCGTCTCCCTAGTTGTTGTGTCGATTGTCACGTTCTCGGAGGGACGGGAGGTTTTATTTTGAAGAAGAATTATGATATAAAGTGACAAACCCTAATATTTATTTTAATATATATGGGTCAAATAGTATAGCGTCTTAAGAAAAAATTCAGACTTAACCCGTTATTTTCAAATAAATAAATTAATTATTTAATAAATATCTATCAATTAAGTAATCGTAATTATCGAATAGTTTAAAGTTCTCAAACCAACTTCAACAACTGATCAAAAATAATCTGGGCAACTATCGAGAGGGGTAAAAATAGTAGTTTTACAAAAATTTATAAAAATGACCTTTCGGGTCATTACATTATCCACCATTAAAAATCATGTTAGTCCTCGAACATATACAAGAAGAAAGAAGATTAACCAACGTTACCAAAAGCTTAAGGTATAATCTCTAGAGTCGATGTTTACCTCTCCAAGTGGGCTCATCTTAAAGACCATTCCATCTAGAGTAATTATTAAGAACTGAACTTTGGAATCAAAATTTGAAAGATCTACAAATCAGGAGGGATTATCAAGCCACAAGATAACCCATAAACTCAACTAAAGTAAAATCCACTAGACCTTAACACAACCATCATAACAAATCTTTTCTCACATAACCAAGATGAAATTATGAATCAATACTTGGCTACAATCAGAAGTGGACTTTAACCAACCACCACACACTCGTAATGCACAAACCATCACAAATCTTATCAAGATTTCCTTTTCATAACACAATCTCATCATAAGCTTAAGTTTTAAAAATATTATCTTTAGACATCGATTACTCATCAAGGGAGGATCAACTTATCTAACCCAAAGAAGAAGAATATCAAGTAAACAACAACAAGGGTTACACTTGAAAATGTAGAACCTCTAGCAATACTCTTAGACAATTGTAACTCTTCATAGTACGTAGCTCTTATATAAGTTCTCATAAGCAAGGTTGTGTGTATAGAACTACTGACATTTTTCAACTATCCCAAACAACACCAAATCTATCATAACTGAAATGACCAAGACTCAGGGATCCTATCATATCAAGAGGACATAAGAGGATCGGTACATCCGATCCACCACTAGGAATTCACCCTAGATGTGGAAACATGTGTGGACATAGATAGCGAATCACACTCCAAATGATATCCAAGATAAAGTAGATAGTCATATAAGAATATTCAGAATCAAAGTCGCATAACACTAGATACTTCCTTCATAATGCCTATATAAATAAATTTTCATTCATCTGACTCTATCTCACGATTTTTTAAAAAAAATATTTTTTTTTTTTTTTTTTTTGCCACTCACAATCAACTTGTCTGGTCTCATTAACAATATTATAATTGCTTGATTTGTAAAACCCAATAACTTATCTCACATTACTCCGTTAGATCCAATACTCTTAATATCAATAAAAACCGTCACTAGTTTAAACTTCTTCTTAGCAAGCACATTATAGTCTCCAAAATTTTTTTTAACTATGGCTTTCTCTCTTTCCATTTAAGCATTTCATGACAAATATAGGTCACACCCAAGGCTCATAACACTAATTTCAAATCTAAAAGTACTTTACCATCGAGATAAAACAATTAAATCACACTCAATGTCAACTCCACATAACATTTTAGAATAAAATTTCAACTAATATTGAAAACCATCATATACCTCATACCAATACTTAAAAATATTCTGGGTCACCCAAATAATTTGGTACACTATAAACTCATAACCTTTATTCACCATCAAATACATATGTAACACATCATAACAATTTATATCGTCCCACAACAAAGTAGTTTCAATCCCTTCAAATCCTCATTAATCAGGTAAAATTGTAGGTCCACACCGTTGAACATCAATAAGTTACCTATCACAATTTGAACAATCTAACTCGACATAACCACATAAAATCTTGCACACATAGTCGCTTGTCACCCAACAAGAACTCAATCTTTAGAAAAATTGATGATAACTTCGTGGTAAGTCTGTACAGAACTAGTTCATCTCACAGTCATATCCAACATACATAGGCGAAAATCAATAAATCCTTCAACTACCAACCGAGGGCTTATACGATATGTATTATTCCTTCACTTTTCTTAAATTCTTCTAAGGACACAAACTTCTGAATATCTTGAACTTTTCAATACACCAGAATCTTTTTCCTTGTCTAACCACCTTACTAATCTTATTCTTTGGCCAACATCCCATACATTGTAAATCAATTCCTTAAGAGAAATACTTTCTTAGGTCCTTTAACAATCAAAAGTAACAAACTGTACAATCTTAACCTTGAACATGTTATTTTAAATTCTCAATACCTGATGCAATCGATCAATTCTTACTTTACTTATTCATACCTCGATAAAACACATTACCACAAACCTAAACTCAGAATGAAAAACATGAGTTTTGAATCCAACTGTGTAATTCAATCCCTTTATCTATCAACATTAGCTCACACCTTGAAGATTTTTTTTTTATGAACTCACGTATCTTAGCTTTTCATTGATTGTCTCTCCATTAACCTTAGCATATATTTCGCTAAAAATTCCGCCATACTCATTATCAAACTCACAACCACAAAGAACTTATCATACTCAAGTTGAACGTCCGTACACTCATTTCTCAAGTCTTATCCAATAGATTTTTTTTTCAATCTGATGGTCCTGTGACACTATATATTACCATAAGTAGAACAAAATAGATGAAATCACGTGTCTCTAAACTCATTTTTTCTACTATCTGAAGGTACAACTTTTGTCCTTGCAGTCAAAGTAATTATTTTTATTCTCAGTCGCCTCTTTCCAAAGACTAAACTATATTACAAAATTATGTTTTTATTTATGACACTAGCTATTTCCGATTCTATTTGAGTGATGTCTCAACATATTCCACAAAAAATAATTTTTTTATAACTACGCTACTCACCAAATGGTATTAAACCATAACTTTAAATATCTTTAGGTCATATTACCATACATAAGTCGTTTAACCAAAAAATCCCAATTATATAATTGCATCTCACTCACAATCCATCACGAACTTTTATTACCATCATGCTTAGTTAGCTCTTTTCATCACCACGATGTCAACTATTTCACCAATATGACACCTCAAATCCAGTTATACCAACCAAAATTCAACAGATTAACTTAACTTTATACGCATTTTCTTACTAAAATTTTCAATTTCCTTCACCCAAGTATACTCGTTGATAATTTCTTTACATATAAATTTGTCATTCCAATATTACTCCACTCAATTGGAGCTTATGATAAAATCACCACTGCTCATTTAGAATTCTAAAGATACAGTTCATAGCCTACACACATTAATATCATACTAAAGATCCACCACTAAAAATTTCCTTATAAATAATGCTTACTCATTCGTGTGTATTAACAAGCTAGCTGATTTCTTAAAGGTGAATTCAACATCAAATCTCATTATACGAGCATCCGATATAAGTGGTGACTCTTTAAGTAGTTAGTATTTACACTTGACAATCGACATATCCATTTTCATATACTCATAGTACTACACCGTGAAAGTCAATTAAATCCACCACTAGAATACATCATACCCTCGCTAAGATTGTACTCAAAATAATTATTATTATTTTTCATGAAGTGACTACAATAAGCTATCAATTTTATTTTTTTAGTCTCATCCAATGAGATATTCAATCTTTCGTAGATTAGGTCGACAACACAAGTAACACACTCCATAACTTTAACCAAGTAGGTATCATTACCATTGTATAGTTTTGTATGACCTTCTTTAATATACACACAATCTATAAAGTCGTAGTAGAGATTTTTCATCGGTTAATATAATATCATTCTCATGATATACTAAACAACACATACATATAAAACTTTATTCCTATAATCTCAAAGTCACATGTCCATTATCTAGCAATCCTTGTAATTGTTCCACTTCCAGTTGTTAAACCACTCAAAATATCGTATATACCATAGAAGTACTATAACCTCACACCACTCCTTCAAACTACTGAAAATTTTGGATCTAATAACACTATTTTTTTCATGAGTTTATTACTTTCACATTAGTATTAGGTCTAACATTCAAGCCATACACGACACACCAACTACTCAAATAAGGAATTACGCACAAAACATCACTATAAGTGAGAGAATAGATAGAGTAAAGCGACAAGAATCAAATTGGACCAATGTCGCACGATAGAGATTCAAGAAGTGAAGATTTTTCCTAAAAGTCACAATAGCCTCTCAAAGATAAGTACAGACGTCTCCGAACCGATCTTTGAGACTCTACTTAGACTCGACTTGTACACACGTGAGACCTATGAACCTGGGGCTCTGATACCATTTTTGTCACGACCCAAAAATGGACGTGATGGCACTCGTCTTATCCCACCAAGACAAGTCAGCCTAAAACTCAACCATTACTATAAAGTGCGGAAATAAAATATAATTAACTTAATAAAACTCCCAAAACCTGGTAGTCACATGTACAAGCCTCTAAAGTATTACAATTGATTCAGAAGAAAAACTCAAGTCTCAAATGAACTTGTTTCTAGAATAGAACAAGATCATAATTAAGGAGAAAGAAAGTCTGCTGAGATGAAAACAGCTACCTCACAAATCTCCAAGAAGCCTCGGAAAAGAAGAGAATGACAAGTACAACAAAAATCTAGGCTTATAACCTACAAAAATTTGTAGAAGCAAGGGGTGAGTACCAAACCACACAGTACTCAACAAGTAAATCTCTAAACACAAGGTAAGGGGATGAAATACGGTACTCCTACCACCCCAACCGAACCTCCACAACTACAACCTGCATAAACATCAGCCCAACCTAACAGCTCACAGTTTACATAGCACGTAACTCAACAACAACACTTAGACAAATTACATATCCTCCACAACAACACTTTAACAAATTACATATTCTCAATAACAACACGTCAACAAATTACATACCCTCAACAACAATAATTCAACAAATTACATATCCTCAACAACAATACTTCAACAAATTACATATCTTCAATAACAACACTTCACAAATTACATATCCTCAACAACAACACTTCAACCAATTACATATCCTCAATAACAAGCTCAGTATTCATCAATCACAAGTTCCGCAGAAAGGCAATCACAAGATCAACAAAACACAATATCAAGTTCACTAATGATAAGTATGTGTAATGCAATGGAATGCAATGTCAAGTATAATGATGCATGTCTGACCTAGTGACACACACCCGCTGTCTCTCAGTCCGGGACCCATGGGGGACATATCTGTCCATGCATCTGTCGCAGCGCACGACACGACCATCGATAATAGTAACCATCGCGGCGCGCGATACGTCCCTCGAAATATAGTATCCATTGCGGCGCGTGATACGTCCCTCGAAATGGTACATCCTCTTTAAGTTCTCATTCTTTCTCAATGCACATAACACTTGTCACAACCATGTCTCAGAATAATGCAAATGACATGTTCACACAAATAATGAGGAGATGACCATTTTTATAACATTGCACAATTCAGAGTAACACAAACATGATATCACCTCAACAATGACCATTTAGCATGATCAGGTGTTGGCATGAGGTATATGATGGTTTGAAGAATAGTTGAAACTTGGTATGTGAGTGGTACCATGTTGTTGACCATGGGTGTGATTCAATTATCGTGTCACAATGGAAAGTACTTTTCGAATTGAAATTAGTATTATCAGTTTTGGGTGTGACCCGTATTTGTCATGAAATGATTAAATGGAAAGAAAGAGAGCCATATATGAAATTTTTTAAAGGTTATAATGTGTTTGATAAGAAAAGTTTGATAGTAGTGACAGTTTGAGAGTAAGGTAAATAATCGATGTGGTTATGATGTTTGTTAGTATCAAGAGTGTTGGGTTTAATGGAGTATTGTGAGAAGTATGTTGAATTTAATGAATCAAAGTATTTATATATTGTAATGAGTATTAGACTGGTTGATTATGGGTGACTAAAAAAATCAAAGAAAGGGAGTCATATGAATGAAAAAGTTTGATATGGCACTATGGAAGAAGTATCTAGTGTTATTCAATTTTTGTTCTGTGTATTCTTATGTGACCAGCTTCTTCATGTTGGATATGATTTGTAGTATGACTAGTTGTCTATGACCATACATATTTTCACTTCTATAGGTGCATCCCTAGTGGTGGATCGGATGTACCGATCCTGTGACATCCTTTTGGTAGGACAAGATACTTGAAAAGATTTAATTACTTTAGATATGACATATTTGGTGTTTTCTTGGGATAATTGAAGTACATCAGTAGCTCTACAAGCACAACCTTGCTTATGAGAAATTATATAAGAGCTATGAAGAGTTACAATTGTCTAAAAGGATTGTTAAAGGCTCTACATTTTGAAGTGTATCGCTTGTTAGGTGTTTACATGATCATTTTCTTCTTTTGGTTAGATAAGTTTGAATTATCCCTTGATGAATACTTAATGTCTAAAGATCTAATTTTGTGAAAAGAAAATCTTGATAAGATCAGTGATGGTTTGTGCATTATTAGTGTGTGGTGGTTAGTTAAAGTTCATTTTTGATTGTAGCCGATATCAATTCAAAATGTTATCTTGGTTATGTGAGAAAAGAGTCATCTTGATGGTTGTGTAATGGTCTAATGGATATCACTGTAGGTTGAGTTCATGGGTTAGTCTTTCGCTTGATAATCATTCTTGACTTATAAATCTTTAAAAGCTTGATTCGAAAGTTAAACTCTTGGTAGTTGATCTTGATGGAATTGTCTTAAGGAGGAACTCACTTGGAGAAATGAACAACTTATTGTTAGATCATAACTTAAGTTTTTGGTCACGTCAATTATTCCTTCTTCTCCAATTTATGTTCGAGGACGAACATGATTTTTAGTGGTGGATATTGTAATGACCCGGTAGGTCATTTTTGAAAATTTTAAATATTCATGTAACTAGAGTGAATTAATTGATGGGTAATTATAGATAATTGACTTAATCAATAGTTAATAGGCTAAAGTGATAATTTATTTGAGTTATACTATTTGACCTTTATATATTTAAATAAGTAGTAGGGTTTATCTCTTTTTATACTTAATTAGTCTTATATGAAAACAAAAGATAATAAGAAGGGGAGAAAATTACTTGGGCGTCGGACGATAGAGGCGGAGGCACAAGTCGATGCCATAATAAGGAACCCATGCTTCAGGTAAAATCTTTAAGTTTATTTTGTTTTTGTATTGTTGTTCTAAGAAAAGAATGGTATACTAAGGGTTGACGATAAGTTGTATTATTATATTAATATATTAAATTAGAAATTGGATGGATTATAGTGCTTTTGGTTGGAATTTAAATTGAGAAAGATAAGAAGTGTATATGAAAAGTATTAAACTGTCAATCGGTGGGGAGTAGGCAATTAATGTTAGAGTTCATAAATATTTTGTCTTACATTAGCCATATGTGTGGCATCAGTTTTTGATTGGGATTAAACAAAGGGCAAACTTCTTCACGTAAGAAGAATTCATCGGATGCTTTCCACCTTTTGCCTTCATTAATGGTTGTGCTATCCTATCATTAATTGCTGCACCTATACGTAAATATATAATAATATCGTATATCAATTTGGTTATATATTGAACGATAATTAGTGGCTGCCATTTTAGCTCTTAGAAGCTAAACAACAAATATATTTATGGGTTGTAAATTTTGATAATTCTAAAATATGTTGTGATTGGGTAATTTAAGTGTGAATTGTGGAACGATTTACGGCAGAAGGTTGGAGGCAATATGATGTTGCCAATGATTGTTTAGTCATTATTGGATAATGATTATCCAATGATTATTATATTGGGACATTGGATTGAAAGAAAAAAAAATCAAATTGGATTCCCCTTGCTGCTGTAACAGCAGTGTGTCAATTTTCTTAAATTTTCTTTTTGATTTCACTGTAATTATGTTATAAGAGGAATAAGACCTAATCCTAGGCTTGAAACTTGGAAAATACGAGATTTGAAATTTTAATTGACATCAAAATTTATGAACTTGATTATAAATTTTAGTGAATTTTCAGGTCAAGGCTAAACACATAATAAATATGGGTATTGTTAGTTTTGAAAGCTTATTGTGATTATGTATATGATTAGATTGCTTTGAGTTGGAAGTTCAACAAATGGGAAAGACTCAAGTACCGGAGTAAATTCTTATTGGATTCAGGCAAGTGGATTTCTAAACTCTTGTTAAGTGTATGAAATGCGTGTATTTTCTTGTGGTATATGTGTGGGAGTAATGGACTTGGTAATGGGTTGACTTGTCCACATTGATTAATTTTAATGATTAAAAAAAAAGGGTAATAAAAGGCTATGTGAATAATTGCTTGTGTGTAATGTGTTGATAATGGAGAATGGTTTGAAAGGCTTGTTGAATCATTGTTGATGTTGTTGTGAATTGTGCAATGTTATGAAAGTGGTCATATCCTCTTTATCTGTGTAAACATGTCATTGACATTATTTTAAGACATGGTTGTGACAAGTGTTATGTGCATTGAGAAAGAATGAGAACTTAAAGAGGATGTACCATTTCGAGGGACGTATCGCGCGCCGCGATGGATACTATATTTCGAGGGACGTATCGCGCGCCGCGATGGTTACTATTATCGAGGGTCGTGTCGTGCGCCGCGACAGATGCATGGACAAATATGTCCCCCATGGGTCCTGGACTGAGAGACAGCGGGTGTGTATCACTAGATCAGACATGCATCATTATACTTGACATTGCATTCCATTCCATTGCACATACTTATCATTAGAGAACTTGATATTGTGTTTTGCTGATCTTATGATTGTCTTTTTGCGGAACTTGTGATTGTTGAATACTGAGCTTGTTATTGAGGATATATAATTTGTTGAAGTATTGTTGTTGAGGATATGTAATTTGTTGAAGTGTTGTTATTGACAATATATAAATTATTGAAGTGTTGCTATTGAGGATATCTAATTTGTTTAAGTGTTGTTGTTGAGGATATGTAATTTGTTAAAGTGTTGTTGTGTAGGATATGTAATTTGTCTAAGTGTTGTTGTTGAGTTACGTGCTATGTAAACTGTGAGCTGTTAGGTTGGGCTGATGTTTATGCAGGTTGTAGTTGTGGAGGTTCGGTTGGGGGTGGTAGGAGTACCCGTATTTCATTCCCTTAGCTTGTGTTTAGAGGTTTACTTGCTGAGTACCGTGTGGTTTGGTACTCACCCCTTGCTTCTACAATTTTTTGTAGGTTACTAGCCCGGCTTTATGATATATTTCTCTTCGTTTCCGAGGCTTCTTGAAGATTTATGAGGTAGCTGTTTGTCATCTCAGCAGACCTTCTTACTCCTGTTTATGATCTTGTTCTACTCTAGAAACAATGTCATATGAGACATATTTTCTTTTGATTCAATTGTAATACATTAGAGACTTGTACACGTGACAACCAGATTTTGGGGTATAATTTAAGTTGATAGTAAATTTTCCGCATTTTATTGTAATAAGTTGAGTTTTAGGCTGACTTGTCTTGGTGGGATAAGACAAGTGCCATCACGCCCATTTTTGGGTCGTGACAAATATATTATACCTAATTCTATCACGGTGATTGAAGCTTTATTCAATAAAATCCTTATCTATTATTATATGGTGCACAAGTCAATATAAATACTCGTAATTGAAATAGTTATAGATAATTGTTCACTTCCCTCTAATGGAATTAGAGTTAACACTTATGACGTGTTGTTAAATAGTGTAAGATTTGACGAATTATCACTTCAATATATTCCGTCAGAAATATTATTGAGTTCTTTTTACAATCCTTTTGTAATAGATCTTTCCGTCAACTCTATTTGTGATCTCATAACAATATACATCTAGAAACTTCATCCTAAAATAATTTAAGCTTTATCGCCAAAATTCAAGGTGACACAAATCTAAATTTTTTTATGAACTATTCTTATTATAAAAGATATGAATATATATTTAATTTGGTATACTAATTAATAAACTTATAATTAATTACATTTTTACCATAAAAGCCAAACTCTATGTGATCTCCTAACAACGTACACTAATAACTTTATCCTAAAATATATTTAATAATAATTACCAAAATACAAGTTGACATATCTATAAACTTTTCAAAAGTCATTCTTATCCTAAAATATATCAGTAATTATGAAATTGGTATGTCAATTAATAAGTCCACAAACAGATTTTACTATAAAAGCCGAATGCAATTTCTTTTCACAACCACCATCAAGAAATATTTATATTTTTACAAAGTATATTCCAAGTCAAGCAAGGTTTCTACTTACTAGCTTTGTATTTACAAGATTTTTAATGTCTGACTTTATGCATTCACTATTATAAACTATTTTTTTTGTGTGTAGATAAAATGAATACTTTCATCAACAATGAAAAGTTCAACAAGAAGAAAGTGATCCTCATAATGGGGGCCACAGGAACGGGAAAATCCCGTCTCTCTGTTGACCTTGCCACCCATTTTCGAGGAGAAATAATCAACTCGGATAAAATGCAAGTTTACAAGGGACTCGAAATTGTTACAAACAAGATCACACACACTGAAAAACAAGGCGTGCGACACTATTTGTTAGGTATGTATATTTATTTTAAAGAATACTTATATCAAATGAGTACCTAGATAATTTTATAGTAGTAATTATAGATTCTAGTGAAAAATATACTTTACTATTAAAAAATTATTTGTTTCGATTCTGATAAAGTTAATTTGATCACATTTTCTTAGATGACATTGAGCCTGATTCAGACTTCACAGCTGAAGATTTTTGTTTGCAAGCTATTGTCTACATAGATAAAATACTGAAGACTCAACGTGTTCCAATTATTGTTGGAGGGTCAAATTCGTATATTGAAAAACTTGTGGAAGACCCTGTGTTCATGTTCAAATATAAGTATGATAGTTGATTTATTTGGATTGATGTTGAGAAATCAGTCTTGAACCATAGAGTTGACATGAGGGTTGATCAAATGGTCAACGCAGGTAATTTTTGTAATTATTTTATGTATCAATCAAAATTTAACATCATTCAGCTAGCTAAAAACTTTTCTTATATAATTTTCTTAATAATACATTTGGTTATCAAATCTATGTTCTAATAAATTTGTGTTGCATGCAGGGCTAGTGGATGAGGTGAGACAAATTTTCATTCCAGATGCAGATTACACCAAAGGAATTCGACGGTCCATTGGTGTCCCTGAAATGGACAGATATTTAAGGGAAGAAACGAATATAGACGGAGATGATGAATCAAAGGAGATGATTCTTCAAGCTTCAATTTCAAGTATCAAGCGTAATACTCGTACGTTAATTTGTAACCAACTTGACAAGATTCAACGATTAATAAACGAGAAAATGTGGTCAGTGCATCATATTATGGCTACGGACGTTTTCAAAGAAGATAGAAAAGAAGATCCTGACGAATCATGGAGGAATAATGTTTTGCAACCATGCCTAGATATTGTGAAAAGATTTCTCAAAATGAATACTATTGTTGAGTGTACATAAACAGTCGTTATCTCCATCTTCTGTTTTGGTCAATTTAATTTTTGACCTATTTTGTACAGTATGTATCGCATTACAAATATTCATATAATATGACCCTTCTTTCCATATATGTTACTCTTATCTGTAATAAAATTCTTATTATAGATAAAATATTTATTTTAAGTTCCGATCAAAGCCCAAGCCCCAAGTCCAAGTCCAAGTCTTCTATATTTAATATATATTAACATGAATACGTACTTACACAATTACATGAGATCACTCAGATTGTCAAGCTAATAGAGTGATAAAATAATAAATTCGGGTAGATTCCACCCTAAAAGGATTTTAATTAATAGATTTCTTAACTCAAAAATTAAAAATGTTACACAGACAAAGTAGATAAAATAGTAAATTTATAATCTATCGGTAATGAATATATTATACCTAATTCTGTCACGGTGATTGAAGCTTGATTCAATAAAATCCTTATCTATTATTATATGGTGCACAAGTCAATATAAATACTCGTAATTGAAATAGTTAAAGATAATTGTTCACTTCCCTCTTATGGAATTAGACTTAACACTTATGACGTGTTGTTAAATAGTGTAAGATTTGATGAATTATCACTTCAATATATTCTGTCAGAAATATTATTGAGTTCTTTTTACAATCCTTTTGTAATAGATCTTTCCGTCAACTCTATTTGTGATCTCATAACAATATACATCTAGAAACTTCATCCTAAAATAATTTAAGCTTTATCGCCAAAATTCAAGGTGACACAAATCTAAATTTTTTCATGAACTATTCTTATTATAAAAGATATGAATATATATTTAATTTTGTATACTAATTAATAAACTTATAATTAATAACATTTTTACCATAAAAGTCCAACTCTATGTGATCTCCTAACAACGTACTCTAATAACTTTATCCTAAAATATATTTAATAATAATTACCAAAATACAAGTTGACATATCTATAAACTTTTCAAAAGTCATTCTTATCCTGAAATATATCAGTAATTATGAAATTAATAAGTCCACAAACAGATTTTACTATAAAATCCGAATGCAATTTCTTTTAACATCCACCATCAAGAAAAATTTATATTTTTACAAAGTATATTTCAAGTCAAGAAAGGTTTCTACTTACTAGCTTTGTATTTACAATATTTTTAATGTGTCACTTTATGCATTCACTATTATAAACTATTTTTTTTTTTAGATAAAATGAATACTTTCATCAACAATGAAAAGTTCAACAAGAAGAAAGTGATCGTCATAATGGGGGCCACAGGAACGGGAAAATCCCGTCTCTCTGTTGACCTTGCCACACATTATCGAGGAGAAATAATCAACTCGGATAAAATGCAAGTTTACAAGGGACTCGAAATTGTTACAAACAAGATCACACACACTGAAAAACAAGGCATATGACACTATTTGTTACGTATATATATTTATTTTAAAGAATACTTATATCAAATGAGAACCTAGATAATTTTATAGTAGTAATTATAGATTCTAGTGAAAAATATACTTTACTATTAAAGAATTATTTTTTTCAATTCTGATAAAGTTAATTTGATCACATTTTCTTAGATGAAATTGAGCCAGATTTAGACTTCACAGCTGAAGATTTTTTTTTGCAAGCTGTTGTCTACATAGATAAAATACTGAAGACTCAACGTGTTCCAATTATTGTTGGAGGGTCAAATTCGTATATTGAAAAACTTGTGGAAGACCCTGTGTTCATGTTCAAATATAATTATGATAGTTGCTTTATTTGGATTGATGTTGAGCAATCAGTCTTGAACCGTAGAGTTGACATGAGGGTTGATCAAATGGTCAACGCAGGTAATTTTTGTAATTATTTATGTATCAATCAAAATTTAATATCATTCAGCTAGCTAAAAGCTTTTATTTTATAATTTTCTTAATAATACATTTGGTTATCAAATCTATGTTCTACTAAATTTATGTTGCATGCAGGGCTAGTGGATGAGGTGCGACAGATTTTCATTCCAGATGCAGATTACACCAAAGGAATCCGACGGTCCATTGGTGTCCCTGAAATGGACAGATATTTAAGGGAAGAAACGAATATAGACAGAGATGATGAATCAAAGGAGATGATTCTTCAAGCTTCAATTTCAAGTATCAAGCATAATACTTGTACGTTAATTTGTAACCAACTAGACAAGATTCAACGATTAATAAACGAGAAAATGTGGTCAGTGCATCATATTATTGCTACGAACGTTGTCAAAGAAGATAGAAAACAAGATCCTGACGAAGCATGGAGGAATACTGTTTTGCAACCATGCCTAGACATTGTGAAAAGATTTCTCAAAAATGAATATTATTATTGAGTGTACATAAATAGTCGTTATCTCCATCTTCTGTTTTGGTCACTTTAATTTTTGACCTATTTTGTACAATATGTATCGCATTACAAATATACATATAATATGACCCTTCTTTGTATATATGTTACTCTTATCTTTAAAAAAAATCTTATTTATAGATGAAATATTTATTTTAAGTTCCGATCCAAGCCCAAGCCCCAAGTCAAGTCCAAGTCTTCTCTATTTAATATATATTAATATGAATACGTACGTACACAATTACATGAGATCACTCAGATTGTCAAGCTAATAGAGTGATAAAATAATAAATTACCATAAATGTTCGGGAAGATTCCACCCTAAAAGAATTTTAAAGAACAGAATTCTTAACTCAAAAATTAAATATGTTACATAGACAAAGAAGATAAAATAGAAAATTAGTAATCTATCTGTAATGAACATATTATACCTAATTCTATCACGGTGATTGAAGCTTGATTCAATAAAATCCTTATCTATTATTATATGGTGCACAAGTCGATATAAATACTCGTAATTGAAATAGTTATAGATAATTGCTCACTTCCCCCTTATGGAATTACACTTAACACTTATGACGTGTTGTTAAATAGTGTAAGATTTGACGCATTATCACTTTAATATATTCCGTCAGAAATATTATTGTGTTTGTTTTTACAATCCTTTTGTAATAGATCATTCCGTCAACTCTATTTGTGATCTCATAACAATATACATATAGAAACTTCATCCTAAAATAATTTAAGCTTTATCGCCAAAATTCAAGGTGACACAAATCTAAATTTTTTCATGAACTATTCTTATTATAAAAGATATGAATATATATTTAATTTGGTATACTAATTAATAAACTTATAATTAATTACATTTTTACCATAAAAGCCCAACTCTATGTGATCTCCTAACAACGTACACTAATAACTTTATCCTAAAATATATTTAATAATAATTACCAAAATACAACTTGACATATCTATAAACTTTTCAAAAGTCATTCTTATCCTAAAATATATCAGTAATTATGAAATTGGTATGTCAATTAATAAGTCCAAAAACAGATTTTACTATAAAAGCCGAATGCAATTTCTTTTCACATCCACCATCAAGAAATATTTATATTTTTACAAAGTATATTCCAAGTCAAGCAAGGTTTCTACTTACTAGCTTTGAATTTACAAGATTGTTAATGTCTGCCTTTATGCATTCACGATTATAAACTATTTTTTTTGTGTGTAGATAAAATGAATACTTTCATCAACAATGAAAAGTTCAACAAGAAGAAAGTGATCCTCATAATGGGGGCCACAGGAACGGGAAAATCCCGTCCCTCTGTTGACCTTGCCACCCAATTTCGAGGAGAAATAATCAACTCGGATAAAATGCAAGTTTACAAGGGACTCGAAATTGTTACAAACAAGATCACACACACTGAAAAAAAAGGCGTACGACACTATTTGTTAGGTATATATATTTATTTTAAAGAATACTTATATCAAATGAGTACCTAGATAATTTTATAGTAGTAATTATAGATTCTAGTGAAAAATATACTTTACTATTTAAAAATTATTTGTTTCAATTCTGATAAAGTTAATTTGATCACATTTTCATAGATGACATTGAGCCAGATTCAGATTTCACAGCTGAAGATTTTTGTTTGCAAGCTATTGTCTACATAGATAAAATACTGAAGACTCAACGTGTTCCAATTATTGTTGGAGGGTCAAATTCGTATATTGAAAAACTTGTGGAAGACCCTGTGTTCATGTTCAAATATAAGTATGATAGTTGCTTTATTTGGATTGATGTTGAGCAATCAGTCTTGAACCGTAGAGTTGACATAAAGGTTGATCAAATGGTCAACGCAGGTAATTTTTGTAATTATTTTATGTATCAATCAAAATTTAATATCATTCAATTAGCTAAAAACTTTTCTTATATAATTTTCTTAATAATACATTTGGTTATCAAATCTATGTTCTAATAAATTTGTGTTGCATGCAGGGCTAGTGGATGAGGTGCGACAGATTTTCATTCCAGATGCAGATTACACCAAAGGAATTCGACGGTCCATTGGTGTCCCTGAAATGGACAGATATTTAAGGGAAGAAACGAATATAGACGGAGATGATGAATCAAAGGAGATGATTCTTCAAGCTTCAATTTCAAGTATCAAGCGTAATACTCGTACGTTAATTTGTAACCAACTTGACAAGATTCAACGATTAATAAACGAGAAGATGTGGTCAGTGCATCATATTATGGCTACGGACGTTTTCAAAGAAGATAGTGTAACGACCTGCTTAGTCGTTTTGAGCAGCAGATTTTATTTCTGGAAAACTGTCTGAGACAACGTATCCAACGACGGACCGTCATGGGCACGACGGACCGTCGAGGGTGTCTCGTTCCAAACACTTGGAATTCTTATATTTGAGTGCTGAAATCGACTCTCTGAACTCTGTGACGGACCTGCAGGACGGACCGTCACAGACATGACGGACCGTTGTCAGGTTCCGTTTCAGAACACTTCAACTCTTGAGAATTGGGTACTGAGAGCAATTCTCTGAAGTCTGTGACGGACCTGCAGGACGGACCGTCACAGACATGACGGACCGTTGTGAGGTTCCGTTTCAGAACACTTCAACTCTTGAGAATTGGGTACTGAGAGCAATTCTCTG
>JABWTJ010000073.1:69678-192009 GCA_016801875.1 Solanum sitiens
AAAAACAGAAGAAGAAATAAATGACATTCTCCATACTATAAACCAGCTCACCTTTTGAGTGCTTGTTCCTTGTAAGTTGTTTTATTCGGAGTTACGTGATCTTCATCACTGCGGATTTTTTCAGAGCCATTAGGCCCCAGAGCATTAAATCCAAAAAATAAACCAGGATGCTCTTTAAACAGTTCATTAACTTTTTCTATTACACCAGCAGAATCAATTCTGCAAAAAATATTCAAAAACTTAGTCCAATATAAATCACCAAATTAGAAAAGAAAGTAATGACAATCATGACAATAGGAAATTTTTGTTGCAAACCTTTGAGCCTTTAAGTCTTTCATAATATTAATGAACATTTCATACTTCTCCATTTAGTTCGGAAATGTGTCCCTAACCTCCCTCACATAACGCAATGCATCGGCTACATCTACATGACTGTCACACCTAATTAATCAAAGAGAGTAAAATAAATGTATCATAACAATAGCTATAAGTAGACACTCAAATATATTGCTGAAAGATCAAGTGTGCAGTCTAACAACATTAAAGGGCGTGAAAATAAGAGAGATAAGAGCTCAAATTCTAGTAAGGACAAGTGATAACTTCAATAAGTAGAGTAGATACAATAGGCTCTAAAATAGGCTCTAAAATAGGATCAGTTCTAAAAGTAGATACAACCACTATAAACGCTTCTGGGGGAAGATATGCTAGGTTGTGTATTTTGTCACCTCTCCCTAGCGACATATTCCTAGGTAAACATCTCCAAACAATACATTATGAACCTTCAAATCCCCTGTGCGCACTAAGTGTCTGTCTAGTCCACCTTATGTATTTTTGTAAAAAAATAATCAAACCACATTCCATCCTCATCAAACACACAAAAAAAAACATCAGCACTTCGAAATCCTCAACAAGTGATGACGGCACCTGGATAATTGTTTCCTATCCAATGAACAAAAAATAACCAACCACAAATTTCCAGTATCAAACACCAAACCACCACTCACACACCAATATCCCTTCCCACAAATTGTGCAAAAGTGAGTGTTCTTAATCATCATATGACTACTAAAAATTTGAATTTCAGCAAGAAATTGCTCGAAATTATCCCCAACTCTAATAAAGAATTTCAGCAACAAACTTCTGGAAAATTTGAAGCCACACAGACAAAAGAAAACAGTTGTTCTTCACAAAAACACGTCGCATGAGAAAGGACAGCAGAGTCCAGTCAAAATTCAATGTTTTCCGCTTCGCATCCTAATCTTCAAAAATCACATCAAAAAATAATAAGAAAAACAATATGCCCCACATTCCCCTACATTGAAATAAACTGATCCAACAACGTACTCAACTCCCAATTAGTTGTAAATGAAATACCTAGCAGTACCCTACAAAATATAAATGGGAATGTACATACAACTACCTACAACACAAACTTTAAATTTGACTCCCAACCCGTGTCTTTAGACAAAACACGTATAATATCTAGTAAAAGAGGACATAAAATATCATATGGTACATAGTACAGATCCTACTTACTCACATCACAACTCTGATGACCTTATAACCTCCACCACCTTTCAACGAAAAACCCCACAAACTTACACAAATATTACAATACTCCATCCTTTGCAATCAACCATTGACCATGAATCGATTCAACAACCAAATGTCCCACCAACGATGTTTCATGGGACAAATCTGACCATCACGCCTAAGCCCCACCTCCTGCCAGAACCTAATCACAAATTTCTAACCCCAATACCAAATTCCTCCAAGAATTCTCCCATTCGGAACCAATTCAATACCACAATTGTATACACAATTCCCTCAAGACAATTACGGCTACACTACATATCAGTGTCCACAGATATTGGATCTCCCCCCAGATGTCTCTTAGTAACCCACCTTTCAACACCTAACAAACTTATTAACGTCGTTCGAATAAAACTACTATCCTTTGAACCCCAACTTTCTCTCTACCTTCCCTAGTTAAAAACTACCAAAATTGGAACATGATCAATAAAATAACCCCACCTCTGAACCACAACATTGTTCCAAACCTAGTGGAGAAAGAGCTCATAAGCGCTTGATCTGGCTAGCAGCATTACAAATTAATTTTTGTAAGAAGCTGACAACCTTCGAGTTCTATCATCTACTCACAGGCCTGCTCTACTCAACACTCAGAATATGCTACATCTTTTTCTTATACACAAACTTACCAACTATACAAGTTTATGACTTCAACAAATGCTAGAAATGTAAAATATGAATCAAGATCAGGAAGCGCGACGAAAAAGAAAAGACAAAACTATGGACGACCAAGACGTCTCTCAAACAGTCTCTCTGGATCCATTGTCCCCTTCATATAAGAGAAGTTCATCAGTCATTGGTCGACCAAACTTGGGGGAAGAAGTTCTAAGAATTCTCGACAAACCTTTCTAGACCTTATGTATAAGGAACTCACTAACGATTGATATGCCCTAAAATGTTGAAAAGAGATTCTTAATTAACTCACTCACCCTAAAGAAATATGTGGTGATGTTTATTCCTGAAATAAGTTAAACAAACTGGCAACAACAGAGGAAATATTTTTCCTTTGAAAGCAAACAAAGAGATATCATTAGGCCCAAGAGGGAGCTCGACTTCGAACGATAAACTAGTAAGAAAAATCATAATATTGAGTTTTAGGGTTGGCATGACCCCAACCTATTGTGAAACCTACGCATTCTGGTGGAAAGGAATAATAAAACTTTTAGCCCTTACTGAAACTAGAATAGTTGGTCATGATCATATACTGAATATCTTTGACTAAAATGATGTATTTAAAGTCCTGGGTACTTGATACTATCGAGGGATTGCCCTGTTTTGGAGGAGATCGGAGATAACAATTGATCGAATGATGGGATAGTCTAAAAAGTATGGCCACTGGAATCTCTTGGCCTTGGCTTATCTGCGGTGACTTTGAAGAAATAGCTAGCTCTTCCAAAAAAATTTGGGGGTAAGCCAATAAATAATAAAAAATGCACTGATTTCATAAACTGCCGAGATACAAAGGAAATGATAAACATGGGATTAACAGGCCAAACATTTACTAGGACGATAAATATATTTAGATTCTAATGTCACACACCTTCCACTCACACATTCTGATCACTTTCCTATTTTGCTAAATTTTATTAAAAGAACAGGCAGACCTAATAACTAATATAGATTCCAGACCATGTGCTTAAGACATCCCGGCTTCCCTTATATTGTTAAATCTGCTTGGCTTTCTAATAACAAGTACATACATTCAATTCAACTTTTTCTATTCTTGTTAAGAAGTGGAATGTTCATACATTTGGTAATCTTTTCAAACGTAAAGACAAGATCTTAAGACGCATTAATGAATTCAAAAAATGGATGAAGATTTTATGATTAACTTCCACAACAACTTGGAAACTTTTGGTAATCAATTATTTTAATGAGATTCTTAAGGAAGAGGATTGTTTTTGGAAGATAAAATCTAGAGTACAAAGTATTAAAGATGGCAATGCAAATACATATTTTTTCCATATCTGCACTATTAACAGGACACAAAAATAAATTACTAGGCTTAAACTACAGTGTTAGTAATTGGATCTATTATACTAACACTATATCCTGTACGATGTTATCCCACTTCCAAAAAATCTACAATACCGAGTTGAATCATAGTAAAGTTACTAAATATCTGTCACGACCCAAAATTGAGCCGCGAGTGGCACCCACACTTATCCTACTATGTGAGCGAACCAACCAATCTAAGACCCCAACATATTGAACAAAAACACAAAGCGGACGACTTAAAACTCATTAACGAAATCAATTAATAACTTCTAAAATTTGTAACTCATTATCCCCAAAATCTGGAAGTCATCATCACAAGAACATCTATCCTCAAGTTACTAATCTAAAAGTATCTAAGAAGCTAAAATAAATAAAAGGCTAGTCCATGCCGGAAGTTCAAGGCATCAAGACTTGAAGAGAAAATCCAGTCCAAGCTAGAAGCATTAGCTCACCCTGAAATCCGGTGTAGTGAAGACTGGCTAGAATTGCTGTTGAGTTGAAGACGACGGTACATTTGCTGCATTCCCCAAATAACAAAGAAAGAAACAACAAGTAGGGGGTCAGTACAAAACACAAGTACTGAGTAGGTATCATCGGCCAACTCAAAATAGAAAACAGTATATATCAGTTCATATCATAAATCAACTACAATACTCAACATGTAGCAACAAGTACTATAACCATCAATAAGTACTACCAAGTTCATCCATGAGGACTCAAGCCTCAATACTACACTCATTTGGGAAATTAGGTTCATTACATTGAGTATTTTAACATCTCTCAAGATTCATATCTTTCTTCCTCTCGTGTCGGTACGTGACACTCCGATCCCCTACTACTATGTGTCGGTACGTGACACTCCGATCCCCTAATTCTACGTGTCGGTTCGTGACACCCGATCCCCTAATACTATGTGTCGGAACGTGACACTCCGATCCACTAACATCATTCTATCAATTCATCAAGCCTTCTTTTATACCAAGGCATCATCAATAACAAGGTGAATTAGGGTTCTTCAAGATTTTGGATTCAAAAGCTTCATTATGCTTATTTTATCACAATCACATAATCACATTCATGCAAGCATACAATTAAGCATATAGAAGGGTTTACAATACTACCAATACATATCATTCACTATTAAGAGTTTACTACGAATAGTATCAAAACCATAACCTACCTTCACCAAGGATTCTTGATCAAGCAAGCAATCTCTCAAAGCTTTTTGTTTCCTTTTTGGTTGTCTCTCTCTATCGATCATTCCTCTCTCTTCTCCTTGTTCTCTCTATTTTTCTTCTTCAAAAACCCTCTCTCTTTTCCCTAATTAGCATATAATTAGGTATAAAAGATGAGGAAATAACCCACTAAGTAACTCAAGGTCATCTCCTTTACACCCCCAAGAATTTGAGTTATTAATATTAACCCACGAAATTCATAATTATAGCAGGAATAGTCCAAAACGCCCCTTTAAAACTTACCCAGAAATCCGACCCAGACTGGGATTACGCAACCTGTGACGGCCCGTCGTGCCTGCGACGGTCCGTCCTGCAGGTTCGTCACAACCTTCAGAGACTCAATTTCCTTGATGAGTCTGAGACGGTCCGTCGTGCCTACGACGGTCCGTCCTGCACTTCCGTCACGACGGACAGAGAATTGCTCTCAGTACCCAATTCTCAAGAGTTGAAGTGTTTTGAAACGGAACCTCACAACGGTCCGTCATGTCTGTGACGGTCCGTCCTGCAGGTCCGTCACAGACTTCAGAGAATTGCTCTCAGTACCCAATTCTCAAGAGTTGAAGTGTTTTGAAACGGAACCTCACAACGGTCCGTCATGTCTGTGACGGTCCGTCCTGCAGGTCCGTCACAGAGTTCAGAGAGTCGATTTCAGCACTCAAATATAAGAATTCCAAGTGTTTGGAACGAGACACCCTCGACGGTCCGTCGTGCCCATGACGGTCCGTCGTTGGATACGTCGTCTCAGACAGTTTTTCCAGAAATAAAATCTGCTGCTCAAAACGACTAAGCAGGTCGTTACACAAATCCAAATCAAATCAAAGATGTTCTTCCTCTCTCAATATTTTTCTCTCTAACTCAAGGAAGAACAAGGAGAAGTGAGAGCTAAGGTTTGGATCAAAGGCGTTTTCTTCATCAAATTTCTTGGGGAATCTTAGTAAAGGTATGGTAATCCTTTATTTGGGGTTAGATTTCGCCCTAGTGTCCATTCAAAGTAAATTTCGAAGTGTTCAAGTTCATGAAAAACCTACGATTTTACTCAATCTCATGGGTTTTTTCTTCAAACGATTTCAAATGGTTACTAATGTCATATTATGATTATATTGGTGTTTAATTGATGATTTATGATGAAAATACTCTATGAACCCATGATTTATCTTAATTCCTAAATTTTGCCTCTATGAAGTGTGATAATGTAAGCCAATGAAACTACACTATGGGAATGTAGGCTAAGCACCGAAAGGATAAGGTAAGATAGAAGTTCTCCCTACGTTAGGTCGGATTTCAATGAACGTCTTGCTTATATCTTAACTATGTGCCAACATAGGTCTAGCTAGTGGATCCACTTAAGCTAAAGTTTATGGTCTTACCTTAGGCAAGTAGACCACATCTTTACCGTGTGGGGTTATATGACACCAAATTCCATGATCTAGATCTCATGGTCTAAGTCAGATAAACACTTATTCCCATCATGTGATATGTGCATAATGGTTTCTTGATAAGTTCTATGATGTATGGGTGGTACTATGGGAAGTTATCCATGCATTGCACGAGTAGGCTTTAAGAGGGTCATAGTGAGTTCTCTAAGTCTTAATGACTAATGTATGAAAGTCCTCTAAATGAAGTAATTGAAGGATGTTGACTCTCAAGTGCTTAGTGTTATATGCATGATATACTTGGGTTATATTATGAGTTATTTTCCCTTTTCATGACTTGTAAATTGTTATGTCTCTTATGCATAGATATGGTGTAAAGGTGAAAAGGAAAGAATATTAAGTTCAGTTTTGGTGACCTTAATGTGGTGTCTTGGTATGGATGGTGGTATGGGATACTATACATGCATTGCACAAGGTATAACATGAGGGTTACTTGAGGTGAAGGTCTAAGGTGAAGGTAATGGTTTACATGTACTATTTCTTAAATGTGATGTTATGACTTGTATAATGATTATACTTGCATTGAACGTCTCTTATGCTATTTTACAAGATATTTCAAAACGTGGCATAATGCATGGTTTCTAACCAAAATGTTCCTTTTAAAATATGTTTTTGCATAGTCATCATACTTAGTACATTTTTGTGTGCTAAACCATATTTCTCTTATTTTTCTAACAGGTCTAGGTTATGGCATGTGATTGCTTCTAGATAGATTGAAGTGTTTGGATTTCTATTCCTCCAAGGATAGAGTTATACGTCCGCATATATCGAGGACAAATGTCTTTTTGGAAGTTTCATTCCTTTTATTCATATAATAGACAATCCTAGTCTTTTCGATTATAAAGAATCGTGTCCCTACTTTAGTTCAAGTACATTGTTAAGATGACCATGTGAGACTTAGATTTCCACTGTGTCTTTTGAAAGATTTAAATGAAGTATATTGAAAGTTTGGATCTAAATGAACTTTAATTCCGCATTATTTTCCCTATATCAAATGTTATGAATGTTATGAGGCTTGTATGAGACCCTTCGGGTTGAGTACGCCGTGTCGCATCCAGGGCCTAGACTCAGTCGTGATACTAACATTTTACGGTTTGAGGCCATTATTTCTAGATAGCGAGTGATGTTTTGAGTTCGAGGCCCAGATGTTATCAATGTGGTTTTGAGGCATAGTTGACTTCTTTGGTACTTAGATTTGAGTATCTTAATCTTGTAGTCTTAGTTATTTTGTGTACCTGTCAGGCTTATGGAGATCCATTTGGGTTTTATTTAAACTTGCGCACGGGTGTACTTTCTAGGCTTATGGGGTCTAGTTAGGTTTAGTTTAAATGTACTTGGATTTAAATTACTATAATCGTGTGCCTTATTTATTTCCCAAACATACCTTTGTTTGTGTATTGATTCTATGTTTTTCTTATTGTCTTTTCCTTTCTTACTCAGTCGGCTTATGATGCTGGCATTGTACCTTGCTTTGGTACTTATGCTGCACACTGCATATTTTTTGTGATGCAGGTCCTAGTACCAGCTACCTGCTCTGATAATTCCTACAATCTTTTGTATCTTGTGAATTTTTGAGATGTAGTGAAGCATTTGGCGTCCTAGACCAACTTGTCTTCTTCTGTACATATGTTAGCTTGTCTTTCACCTTCGAGATGGCTCGTTGTAGTTCACTTGTGGGACTTGTATTTATTCATATTAGATAGCTTTGTACTCGTGACTTTTAGGTTCTGGAAGATTTTCCATTACATATAGCTTTTGTTTTGCTTTTCGTTTTTGTTTTTTATTATTGTTAGTATTATTTCAATTTTAGGTCTGCCCAAATATCTATTACTCACGTTCTAAGTACATGTTGGTTTACCTACTATCGGGTTATGGTAGGTGTTGTCATGACTCGAGGGATTGAGTCGTTACAAATAAATTAATGGATAAGAGTTTATAAAATAATCATATCCTTATTTCATTTACCTTTTTAGATTAGATAAATTAAAGGATAAAAGTTTATGAAACCATTCATATCCTTACATAATTAGTTTATCAAATTATCCATATCCTTATCTGAGTTACCTTTTAAGGTTAGATAAACTTAAGGATAAGAGTTTATAAATCATCCATAACCTTACCTAATTTACCTTTCTAGGATATATAAATTAAAAGAAAAGAGTTTATGACAAATCTCATTCTATCTCAACATTCATCAATTAAGAAACTTTTCATATTCTTTTATAATTATGAACAAATTTTTGTATCATATAATTTCTTCCTACAAAGCACACCGAAACATTTTAAATATTAATAATAAGTTGGGTTAAAACAAATTTCATAAGTTGTGAATCATATTTGTCTAGACCTTCAATGATTCTATCATTCTATAAGTTGTGAATCATATTTTTCTAGACCTTCAATGATTCTATCATTCTAGATTCTATGAATACAATGGTGTATATTCATTAAGAAACTCCACGGTTATATATATATATATATATATATATATATATATATATATATATATATATATATTATATATATATATATATATACACACACATAAGCGTGATCTCATAGATACATTTTTGCTTGAGAAATTTTTATTTATGGTCGTCTTTAACTATAATATTCCTCGGTTTATATTTACGTTTAACTAAAAGATTCACTCTATCCCACTAAAAACTTATGATAAATTTGCACTTTGTTATTTAGTTTTGTTTATAAATACTTAGTACCTTCATTGTACTTTTCAAATACCCCTTATGTGCATGTTTTTTCATGCGATATAGATACAAATGATCATTCTTAAGCTCAAAGTGTTCATTCATAGTTTGTAGTTGGTGTGTCCTTATGGACATGGTTTATTCGATTCTCTCCTTATATTGGATTTCTTTTATGACTAGGTTGACGCCTTTTCCCACATTTTTTTTATTTATTTTAAATGTTTTCTGTATCAACCCAGTTTCTCGAGTCATGATGGAACATACAATAACCCAATAATAGGTAAGCCAACTTATACTCTGAATGACAAATAGTGAGTTTAAAGGTAGAACTAGACAGAAATAACATGAATAATAAAAAAAATAAGACATAAATAGAAGCAAACAATAATCTATATATAAAGAATCCCTTCTAGAACCTAGAAATCATGAGTACATAGTTGTCTAATATGAAAATAGAAGTCCCCAAAAATGGACAACAACAAACCAACTCATAGGCAAAAGACTAGCTAAACATATATATATATATATATATATATATATATATATATATATATATATATAGATAGATAGATAGATAGATAGATAGATAGAGAGAGAGAGAGAGAGAGAGAGAGAGAGAGAGAGAGAAGGAGACAATTTTATCCATGATGTCAAGTGATCACCCTCGTCTCTGATTGCAAAAGTATGTAATGGAAGACACAAACAATCACCACTAGTAGCTTGTACTAGAACCCGCATCACAAATTTTGTATTGATATATTAAATAATACTTCCTCCGTTTTGAAAAGAATGACCTCATTTCCTTTTTAGTATGTTTCAAAAAGAATGACCCCTTTCCTTATTTGGCAAAACTTTAACTTTAACTTTCGACGTGGATGTTTAAGTCCACAAGAATAAAGGACATTTTGGTACATTTGACATAACTTTAATTTAGAACTACAAGATCAAAAAGTCTTCATTCTTTTCTTAAACTCCGTTCCAAGTCAAACTAGGTCATTCTCTTTGAAACGGGGGGAGTACTGATTATAAGAATAAGTCATGAACACTTAAATTTACTATTAAAGGGATAGACATTGTATCTAAAGCATCTTTAAACATGTTGAACAAAAAAATTGAATTTACCATTGATCATGATAAATTCAAAAATAATGAGTAGAGTACAAAATTTAGCCAACACATGTTCAATGACATGAATTTTCTTTATTTTAAGGGTTCACACAAATAATCATATGCAAATACTAAATTAAATATTAACAATCTATTGATAGGTCATGCACGAAGAAGAACTGACATATGAAGTACCTTGTTGCGACTAACAAACATGTATTTCTCTTAGATTCAGCCCCTCAGACGTACTCCTCCTCCAAAAGATGAGCAAGTTCTCTGTGTAATTTCAACCTAGATCCATATTTTATTTTTGTTTGGGATATAAATGAGTTCGACCCTGCGAACTATCTAATTGCACCCAGTCCACCTTTGCAGGCCGGGCAATGCCATTGTCGCTTAGGATCAATAAACATATGAATAGTCAACTTGTTGAAATATTCAAAGAATTCCTTGAACCAACACCATTTATTTTGCTCCACTTTATTCATATCTTTTAAATCTGGGTGGTCATCAAATTCATCATCACTTAAAATATTATCTTCATCGCTTTCATCACTAGGAAAATTCAATTGATTAGATGATCCAATGTTGTTACATAATTCAGTTTTTTGAACAATTGAATTTCCACAAGTGCTATTCTTATTTCCAATGATTCTAAAATGGAACTTTGATGAACCCCTGACATTATTGATCCCCACACCTTTCTTCTCGGACATCCTAGCACAAACAATACATTCATCATTTTGTTTAGATTTAAGACAGTAATATGAAATACCGGCATTTCATTCATCAACCCACATATTTTGGGAGTAGAATTATGCTTTGTTGATTCATTACAAATCATTCTAACCATTTTATTTCTGCTGGAGTTGATATTAGTATGAACTAAGTAAATAATAGAAAAATCTAATGAAAAGAAAAAGTGAGAGTTGGACTTTCTTGTCTCGCTACTTTGGCTTTTATAACATTTTGGGTGCTACTTTTCCGCAACATCAGGGATAGTAAAAGATTTATAAATTTAAAGCTAATTTTTTGTCACTACATTTACATAATAGGAATATTAATTATATGCAAATTGAAGAAAAAAAGGAAAATAATATGTATGTATAATATCTTTTAAAGGATTTTCACAAAAGGAAATATTTATTTTTTAGCAGATTTCCTTTTCAGGTCAGATTAAAAAAAAAGAAGATTAGAGTTTATAAAATCCTATATATTATTATCTTATTTACCTTTTTAGGTTAGATAAAAGAAAGGATAAGAGTTCATGAAATTATCCATATCTTTGTTTGATTAAACTTTTTAGGTTAGAGAAATCAATGAATAAGAATTTATAAAATCACTCGTATCCTTAATTCATTTACCTTTTTGAATTAGATAAATGAAAGGATAAAAGAATATGAAATTATTCATATACTTACCTAATTAATTTATTTAATAATTCATATCATTATATGATTTGCCTTTTAAGTTCAGATATATTAAAGGATAAGATTTTGTGAAATCATCCATAACCTTACCTAATTTACCATTCTAGGTAAGATAAATTAAAGTAAAAGTGTTTATGAGAAATCTCATTACATCTAAACATCAAAAAATAAAGAAAATACTCATATTCGTTTATACTTATGAAACACATTTGTGTATAATATATTTTCTTTCTAAAAAAACACGCCCAAACATTTTGAATATTAATATTAAGTTGGGTTAAAAATATTCATAAGAGTTATGACTCATATTTGTCTATAGCTTCAATGATTTTTTTTCATTCTAGAGTCTCGTGAGCACAATGGTGTATATAGGTTGAGAAACTCTCCACTTAGACATGATATATATTTATGTATTTTTACAGTTCGAACATATATGATCACGTATATAGCCGTAGATATAATGTTATAGAACATGATTTTCACATATACATCTGTTGACATCAAATTTTGGTCTGATAATTTTAAAACTAATACTTTTTGAATATTTTATTTTAAATAGTTCAAAATACATGTTGTCATTTTAATGTAATTTGTAGATAATCATTATATTTCTCAAAGTATTAGGATTTTTATCGGTTGTTATGTTTATATTATTTTGTCACAGCCAGACTTTCAAATATTTGTTCATTTTTTATAAAATCATTATCTCTATTAAATTGCATTTTTTCATATAATTGATTAGGTTCATTACATTTTTTCGTATTCATTTTTTTTCTTTGTTACATTGTTAATATTTATTTTGATATTCTGCACAGTCTAAAAATTCATTCAAATTCGATTATAAATTGCATACAAAAATATTTTATCAATCAACAAATTTTGGGTCACAATCTCAAGCTCATAACTTAGACTCATTTTTAACAATTCCCTCTCTCTATATAAAATAGTTGGCTCACAAGATTTAGGAGGTGGTGGATAAAAGTTGAGGATATTTTCAGATTTTAGGGTTTAAAAGATTCTTTTATAGTTCATTATTTTTTCGGTGACAAGTTCATAGGAGTTCCGCTGAAATTTGGCGAGTTCACCATCCAAAAGACGCCAAAACTCCATTGTTACTCACTGAAGCTCTTCAACCGAGCAACCAAAACCCCTTTTTCCATTTTCCGTTGAAATCCAACTCACTAGACCCAGTACACCACCATTATCTCTCCCTCTTACGGCAGCAACAACCAAGCTGCCATTATCCAGTCATCACCCATCTCCTCTCCATTGGAAACCACCAAAAACCTCACCAGAAATCAGTCCCGAACGACCCTTGAACTCACCGTTGTTCCATCTTCCACAAACCAGACTCAAAAACCAAGTCTGCCACACTCTTTCCCGGCGAAACTACGCCACCACCAACCAGACCAAAACAGCCTCCATTCCCCCTTTACCATCTCCGACCCACCAGACCTCTCCAACCGGGAAACTCCATCAAAAACAACCAGTAAACTAGACCCAAAACCCCCATTTGTTTCTGTCCCATTTTCCGTTAACAACCAGCCGCTGTGGATCTCCCTTCTCCGGCTACTTCAAGCTCCACGAATCAAACCCACAACATTAAACCCCACAAAAATCGACTAACAACAGAAAACAAGAGCCACCAGTTCCATTTTTTCTTTTCCCCTTCACGATTTCTTTGTTTTGCAGGTGTTTGAGACCCAGCTGAAACTCCGATGAAGCACTCGCGACCTCTGGTCCAAACTAGTAGCTCCGGCGAACTACATGAACGAAATCATCACCGGCAAACTCTAAGCTTCTGCTAAAAAACACTGTTCGTCTCCACTTTGACCCTTTTATTGTGATTATTTAATGGTGTCATTCTTAATATGTGATTATTTTGCTGTTTCTTCTTCTCATTATTCAAATTTGTCTCTGTTTTGTTTCTCAGTTTAACATCTCTTCATTGTTCATGTTCTCCACTCTATTTTGACTACTGTTGGTTATTTTATTCCTTATTTATTTTATTATATTATTAATTTTATGTATTTAGATAATTTTATCTTACTGTGTTGCCTAGTATTTAGGAGTTGATGGGTTGTTGTTTTTTAAAATTATTTTATTTTTATTGGATTTTATTTGTTTGTTTCATCTTTATCTTAATATATGTTTTATGTGTTTTGTTACCCGATTCTGTTGCTATTCCTGTTTTACTTATTTTATTTAAGTTGATTTTGTGTAGTGTATTTTCAGTAATTTGCCACTTTATTTGAATTATTAAATGTTAATTAATGTTTGGAATAATGTACAAGTACCCCTCAATCTATTCTCAAAATCACAGAGACACACTTATACTATAGTAAGGTCCTATTACCCTCCTGAACTTATTTTATAAATAATTTTCTATCCCTTTTCATTCTACGTGACACTATCTTGTGGGCCCAGCGTGTGTTGACATTTTTTTTCAAACTAGTGTCACGTAGGTCGAAAAGGGGTAAAAAATTATTTATAAAATAAGTTCAAGAGTAATAGAACCCTAGTATAGTATAAGTGTGTTTCTGAGATTTTAAGCATAGGTTGAGGGGGTACTTATGCATCTTTCCTTAATGTTTAGATATGTTCTATTTTTATTACTAGTTATTGCATTTTGTTATGTTTTATAGGTTAGTTTGTTCCGTTATTTTATTTCTCTTTCTCAATTCTAGTTTATTACTATAAATTTGTTCGAATTATCTATTGTTGTTCTAGCATCATTAATTAATGTTTGGTTACTTTGACATTTTTATTATTTTTGTTAGAATTAATTGTATATAGTGATAGTGATAAACTTTCCAGCACTATTTGTTTGTCAGGGAGTTATTGTTATTATTATTTTATTATCCCGTGGTTACTGTTGTTATGTTATTTTATTTTGTTGCATTTTGGAGGTTGTATGTTGCCTTATAATTCATTTTTTTTACTTTTTATATGATTATATTAAAATGAAGTTAAAGTTTGCCAATGGAAAAAATTTTCCATCGGTTTTAGAGGCGTCTCCATTTTTAAAGATGGAAATTTAATTTAAGTTCATATATTTTTATTTGTTAAAATTGATCGATGAAAAAATTACCGTCTATATTCAAGGTCTCTCATGTTAATAAGACGGATTTTATTCTTAAGTTATTATTTGATTTATTCATATTTATACATTACTAACACTTTTACTAAGTGACTTTACAGGTACCCGGAGGTGCTTCTCCTTGAAATTATTTGAATGTAGTTCGAATCATACTTTTTAACAATATTTTGTATATATTAACGTTAGACAAATTTTAGGCCGTTTCTTATATTTTAATTATTTTATTTGTGTATATTGAATGTTTATTATACTTTTACATTAGTTTATTCTCCTCCACAATTTGAAAAGATGAATTCAGTTGGGACCCACAGTTCTGGATTTCGAAGGATGTCTAACTCCTTCCCTTCGAAATAACTTGAACCCCTTACCTAGAATCAAATTGATTTTGTAGATATTTCTCTCAAGTTAATTTTGTTAATTGGTTTTCTAGTTTTCCTAAAAATTAGGTGGCGACTCTCTTTTCCCTTTAAACTTCATTATCGCTTTTTACCCTTTTAAATTTCTTTTAATTTAGTTTTCTTTTAGTTGAGTCACCGCGACGTTGGTCCAATACAAAGGATGTCAACAACATCCTCTAAAAATATGATGTCAAAAAGTAAAATCTCATATATAAATTTTTGTTTGAGAAAATTATTTTTATGGCCTTTCACTGCAATATTCCTCAGTTTATATTTATGTCTAATTAGCTTTTTAATATTTGAAATTCCTTCAATTAAGTCACTTTTTAACAAATCCATATCACATCAAAGAAGTTCTTCCTCTCTCAATATTTTCCTCTCTAACTCAAGGAAAAAGAATGAGAAGTGAGAGCAAGGGTTTGGATTCAAGGCATTTTCTTCATCACATTTCTAGGGGAATATTAGTAAAGGTATGGTGATCCTTTATCTAGGGTTAGCTTTCTCCCTAAGTCCATTCAAAGTAAATTTCAAAGTGTTCAAGTTCATGAAAACCTGGGGTTTTACTAAATTTCATGGGTTCTTTCTTCAAATGATTTCAAATGGTTACTAATGTCATATTATGTTTGTATTAGTGTTTAATTGATAATTTATGATGAAAATACTAATGCATGATTTATCTCAATACCTAAATTGTCCCTTTATGAAGTGAGTTTGTGGATTATGAAGACTTATGATTGAATATGCCTAAATTCTTTTGGGTTATTGAATTCTGTCTTTATCTATGCCTTAATTATGGTAAATTATTGGTGTGTTTATCATTTGAGATTCATGGCCTGAAGGCAAGTTATAACTAAATTATATGTTAAAGTAGAATGTGTTTGGTTGCTGATCCACTTGAAAGGTGAAGGTGTTTACTTACTAAGTATGTGAATGTGAATTCAATGAACTTAAGGTGAACATGTCTTAAAGGTAGTTGTGTGATAATTGAAAGGCTATTTCTCAATTTGACACTCATAAATGATGATGATGGAGTGTGAAGTGTCGTCTACTACATATTGGATATCTTTAATTGGTACTCTTAGGCATCCTATATAAGATATATCGTGTTTAGAATACTCATGCTAGTTTGTATTGAGTCAATTATTTAAGAGTAATTCTCTAGAAAGTCCTTGTAGATTCGACCCCAACCTCATAAATCGAATATTATTTTGCATGCGACTACCTATATCTTAAATGTGGGACATGATTG
Source organism: Solanum sitiens (assembly GCA_016801875.1). NCBI lineage: Eukaryota > Viridiplantae > Streptophyta > Magnoliopsida > Solanales > Solanaceae > Solanum > Solanum sitiens. Next base: position 85,927 of record JABWTJ010000073.1, read on the forward strand.
AACATTTATCACCACCAATAAATAAATTTTTAATTGATTTTACTTTATTAATTTGAATTAGTTTATAACCAAATTATGTACACTCCTCATTGGATGTATTTAGGATATTCATGAGAATATAAATGATAGTAAATCTCTATATCAGGTATATTTCATTGACTAACCTTCAATAAAAGAAGTTTTCCTTTTTTGTAATAAGTATATTCATCAGATATTTTCTTTCCTAAATTAAATATGGAAATGGAACTCATATTTGTAAGTTCTTAAGGAACTAGGTACTATACATAAATATAATTTGTTACAACAAGAAGCACTCTAAACATACACAGACCAACACAAAACAACCTTTCCTTTTGAATAATAACGAAAATAATTTATTGATTGTGTTTTTTCTTACCACCCTATTGATTTTTTCATGCGATTAGTCTCTTTTACTCTTTGTTTTTCCATCCCCACTCAAACATATGATATTTGAAGGAGCTGACTCTAAATATGTCTAAATCATATAGTAATTTCATTCTATATCATGATTAATTATAATATTTAGTAAATTGTTGGATTTATGTGTGATTTCCTTCGATGCTAACATGTTTTTTTCTCTCAAATATTGTGGCGGGAGAGACATGTAAGACTATGTACGATTGTGATCCTAGCAAGTGTGCTTCTGAGAATTTAATATGTCGTGATGTCAAATGTTCCTGTACTAGTTCCATAATGTACTCTGCTAATTAAAAGACAACATTTTCAATCAAAAAGTTACCTTGTAGGAAAATCCGTAGTTGATGAAGCTATTGGACTTTGTGCATGTAATCTACTGCCTAGTATTGGCTTATGAATATTATTACCATGTTTTATGGAGTATTATAATATCAAATCGTGTTTTCAATAAAAGAAAATCATAGTTATATGTTATAGATAAAGACAAATAGGACTTACTTAGAGTTAGAAGGAAACAAAAAAATAAATTATTTCGTATTTAACTTTATCGTAAGAATAAAAAGAAAAAGAGGATTAAAATTATAATTAGCAAGTACAAATTTATTTATACCTAATTTTCACCTCTAATTTTTATTTTATAATTTAGCAGCTAAAATATAAATTAAACTTACTACTCTGTCCATTCTAAAGTAAGTGTGTCACATCTATTTAGAAAATAAATGATTATAATATATAGTTCTATAAGTTACCCCTATTTATTAGATCTTTTTTTCAGAATCAAGTACTTTTAAAAAGAAAAATTCTTTAATATAAGTGTACAATTGAAAAAAATTATTTTTTTAATCTTGAATTCTTCAAATGATACTTATTTTTGACAATTCCTTTTTATTAAAGCAACATTTGTTATAGAATGCATGATATATTATTGTACTAATTTAAATTGAAAAAATATCATAATAAAAGAAATTATTGTGCTTCCATTTTGTATAAATACCTAGAAAAGATACATAGAATTCATAATCTATAAAAGAAATTCAATTTGAGTACAAATAGATGTGGATATACTACAAGTACCAAGACTTCAAGTGACTGTGACAAGGTGATTGCGAAAACTGACTAACTATACTAACTAAAAATGCAATGTCTGGTCGAATGACCTTAAGATAGTTGAGTTTAACAAGTCTCCTAGATCGGTGAGGAGCTTTTAGAGGCTCACCTTCTCCTATAATAAGCTTAATATTTAGTCAACGGGATAGTCCATACAAACCAAATTACATACAAGTCTTTTCCAAAATATCTAAGGCATATTTCCTTTGTGTAATAAAAATACCATGGTCACATTGTGCTACTTTAGTGCCTAGAAATTATTTCAGCTTGCCTAAATACTTTGTGATAAAAATGACATGATAGGCGTTGTTTGAGATGATCTATACCTTAATGATCATTTTATGTGATAACAATATCTTCAACATAAACAATCAAAAATATATGTTTCCCAAAAGATTAATGCCTATAGAATATAAAGTGATTTGCTTTTATTCAGATCTTTCCAAATTGTTGGATAATAGATAGAAATGAACAAACCATGCTCTGTGAGATGACTTGAGACCATAGAGAGAATGGTGAAGTTTACAAACTAGTCTACACTCTCGTGAGCAACAAATCCTATTGGTTTCTCCATATATACCACTTCTATAAGTTCTCAATGTAGGAATACATTTTTTATGCTCATTTGAAAAAAAAGGTCAATGAAGAAGATGGACGGAGGTCGTCTTAGGAACTGGTAAAAAAATCTCCATAATCAATGCCATAAATCTAAGTGTATCCGTTAGCATTCAGTCTTTGAGAAGATCAGTAACTTCATAGAATCTACCACAACAAAGAATATCCAATGACAACTAATTGTGGTTTTTCCTTCAGATAAAGAAATAATCTCAACATTACTATTACCATGCAATGTAGTCATCTCAGAAATCATAGTTTGATGCCAACCTTGATGAATCTGTTCTTCTGCCAAAGTCTTGGGAACTTTGATTGTTGATAAGCTAGTAATGAAGGAATAATACAATTGTTACACACGATGATGACTTAAATAAGTATAAACAAAATTTGATTGGCAATAGTTGTAGCACCTTCACGAATAGCAATGCGAAGATCATCTAATAAGTTCTTAACCGAAGTAGAAGACTGTCCCAATCCTAAATCAGGCATTGATGGAGCCTACCATAACTCCGGATTAGGCTTAGCCAAAAGTCCAAACAAAAAGAGGAACATGAATATGAAACAATCAAAAATAGGAATGAGGATGTTGAATAGGTCCATATTATAGAACTGTAAATCCATACACAATATACAAAAGATATCTGAAAATGACCAAGATGAAAAATTGACAAAACACCGAACCCCGGACTTGATGTCACTGGTACAGGAGCTACTAAGTACAAAAAAGCTATATAAAAGAGAACTGACTAATTTAAATACAAAATACAAGTCTATATAAAAGAGGAAAAGTATCAAGTCGTTGGACGCAAGGATCTCACCGCGATCAATGTCTATGGTAGCCATGGGAGAGTCTGACACCCAGTGAGGGTGACTCCTATTGGGATCTATATCAAAGAAAGATATAGAAATGTTTTATTAGTATCAAAAAACACGGTACTCAATAGACATTATAGGCCGTCCGAGCTCAGTAAGATCATAAGTATAAATAAGAATTAAGATAAGTCTAAAGGAGTCTGACATAAGTCTAGAAGGAAGCAACTACTAACGACATGAAAGACAACAATAGTTCTACCTATACAATCCAACCAAGCATAGGCATACAAACACACAATGACATGCAATGCACACGTTGACAATGCATGTTTGAATAAAAAGTTCTAGAATTATCTCGCAAGTTGTCTTGTGGACCTCCAAGACAACTAGGAAACCCACCTCAGCTCAACTATAGATGGAATAAAAGTAAAAAGAAAACTTGGAATTTAGTCTGTGGGTCGCTAGAACTAATCAACATATGCCTAATGAAGGGGAAAATAATGCATTTCCTCTTAAAACAAAGTTTCCATCAGTGAAAATTAGTAATCTTGCTTCCTCGGCTCTTAAATCATTGGAATACATAGTAACAACTGGTAAGTGTCTCAAACCTCTTTTCTTTTTTAAAACTAGATGAAATTATGCCATTAGTATGCAATGAACATGTATAATACCAACAAAATCAGGTCATTCTCAAAACAATCCATGCCACACTCACTACCAGGTAAACCCCATCACAACATAGTCATACTAACTTGCAACTCTAGCATGTCTAAGTCCACGACTGCTGGACCAAAGCAATTCAATTAATACAGTGATAAAAATAAAACTGACTAATGGAAAGGACGTCTCCTATACTAGTCTTGTATTCAACGTGAATCCCGATATTTGGAGAATGGTCAAAGTTATATATCATAAATTAAGTTGGATTCATACCAGCTGGCCAAAATTGGTGGAATATTTGGAGAAGTACAAACCCAAATTGTACTATATGACAGTGAGATGGATACAACTAGAGCATGACAAGTTAAAATGCAACAAAAGTTGAGCTTCTAAAGGCAATCGAGGAAGAAGTTCGTATGGTTTCTGCGTAAGAAATCATGACGGAGACCTAGTTTATGCCCACGGAGAAGAAATACATATATGGAAGAAGAGGCAATTACAATAAGGGAAACAATTTATCATTGCATTGCTATTGGGATCATGTGGATTGAGATTGAAACTGATTCATTAGTTTTAGTAAAAATCTTATCAGGAATTTGGGAAATTCCATGGCAAATTGCAACAGTAATAGAAGACATCAAGGAAATGGCTCACATTTCTTAGGTTAGATAAAATCACAGCTATATAGAAGGTAATTCTATGGCTGACTGTATAGCTAGTCTAGCTTTTAAAAGAGCTGATAGAATCAATTATTCTAATTTCATGGAGCTTCCTACTAAAGCTAAGAAAATTCTCAACTTAGACAAGCAACAAATTTGTAAGTCAGTGCAAAATTAGGCAGGATGGAGGCATCAACATTCAATGAATAAAGAACTAATGTCACGAATCATGAAATATAGAGAAGTCACAGGCACAATAGTTTACTCATTGGTTTTACAAAGTTATTTCTTCTCCATACATAGGAACAATAAAATTCATAAAGCAAGAGATGGGTTCAGAGGCTCAGCAACAAGAAGTTTAATCAAATGGATATGTGTTCTCAAGAAAAGGAAGCTCACCGATGAATCGAGAAGGAACATCATCATAACATTGGAGGAGGAAACAAGCCTCCAGATCTGATGGTATCAAGAATTTACAAAATAAAGCTTAATGAAAGGATATATTCAAGTGCGTTAATGGAAGAAATAAAGTTCACAAATGGTCGGAACTTACATAGAGAAATGAATTTGAACATGGAGATTGAAGATTGCATTGTGGTTGAGAATAATTTCAACAATCAGAAATCGGATGGGAGAAGAGATTTTTTGACCAAGTGATGAAAATATGGAAGAAGCTAAATAAAGTGGTGATGGAAGGAACCAAAAGGAATCTTTGATTTCCTTTTCTGGGAAATAAAGCATTTGATGAAGATGGCGAAGTGACATTGCCAGCTTCTGTCGAAATTTATTAGTTGATGGGCGGACCTTTGTGCTTTAGTTTGTGTTGCATTTTAGTTTGTTGTGAACTTCAATATTATTTAATAAAATGGTCATTACGGCCACCATATTTCACTAAAAAAACTAAAAGGCAGGATAAAACACTAAAGCAACCAATGCACATAAAATCTAAGTTCCATGTCACATAAGAGTATTCTAAGGATCTAAAATGACAATCAAGCAAAGAATCAACTATAACAATGAACAAAAGAATCTTGTGTAATTCCACACAGTGATGTCTTTGAAGAGTAGAATTTACGCAAGTCTTATCTCTATCTTAGAGGAAGAGTAGTTGTTGATAGACCCTCGCTCAAGATAAAAAAAAATCTAGAATAGAGGTATGGAAATAAAAGAAACAACATTTAGTAATAAACAACAAATTAGTAGAACAATACTACAACTATGATCAAACTACATGATCATAACAAAAATCCAAGAACAAGAAACAAGAGTAATATTGCGACTTGCAGAATTGAGAATAAGACAATACAATTGGGATATATACTATTAACCATATGTTAAGACATAATATTTATTATAGAATAAATATTATTCAATTTTAATCGATCATATATTCATTTATGGTGTTTGTTTACTTATATATTTAGTGTGTAGAGTTTTAGTTTACACACAGAGGATGAAATCATTGGTTCTTGTAAGTATAAAGTTTTTTTTCACAATCTCGAATGTAAATTGAACATGTTATCGGTACGATTGTAACACAAATATGAGAACGGTATATTCCAGCTTATTGTGCTAGTACATTTTGTATGTATTGAACAGGAACGAGTAGAGATAGTTGTTTCAAAGCGACTGACAAAAGAAAATTCTCTAAACTATTAAATGTACTTATATTCTTAATCCTGTTTATATTAATTATTATTTTGATTTATTAAAAGTTGAGATTTTTATATGGGTCAATATGCCTGGTAAATTGGATAATAATAATATATAGTAGTAAAATAATAAGATAGTTGATGGAATCCATGTATCGTTATAGAGATTAATTTATATAACTTTTTGAGAAACTTACAAGTTTCATCATGTCAAACCTTACAAGTGGATTTATGAATCCGACACATGAAATAAGTTAAGTAGTGCTCTAAAGAAAATAATCATTAGGTTAAATTCGACACTAATTTAATTTATTGATTAGAATTTGTAATCTTAACATGGGAAATTACATAAGTTTTCAATGGGGAATTTCTATTCATACTTGCTCGCCCAAGTTTTGAGAGAGTTCGGATGTGAACTTGGGATCACAACTGTTGTCTATCTTGTGGAATTGCTTGAATGTCTGTCTAACTTGTGGATTCGCTTGGAGGTATCTTCCACGCTTCAAGAGATAATTCTTGAATTAAATTTCATCAAGTTTATGTGTTCTAGCATATTATATGTGTTCTAGCATAAACGTTATTGGTTATCTATTATTCATGTAAGTAGTAAGACTTTGATATGTTTTCGTTGTACATATATTTTTCCAACAATTGACATCAAGAGACATGCTTTCAGCTTTATAGATACTATATAAGAATATACATTTGTGCAAATTATGCAAGATCATATTGTTCTTGAAAACTTCGGCGACAGATTATAATGTCGAGAAACAATTTTGTTTACTATTAGTCTTCGTGCCATTCAATTTTTCTCTTAATTTGTAGTTAAGCTTGATTTAAGAGAATTTAAAATTATATTGCTGAAAAATATAATAAACATAACTTGCCCATTCATTGTATAAAAAGAAATACAACAAGAAGCTTTATTGGGTGTTATTTTTATTTTATTTTTCTTGCGAGTGGCGGCAGTAATTGGATTGCTCTCTTTAATGTAAATCAATGAAATCTTTTGTTTTGAAAAGAGTTCCATTATCTTGTATAAAAAAAATCGTATGACTGTAATTTTCTGTGTTCACGTGAATAAGTACGGTAGTAATTTTTTTGGCAATTAAGGAGTAGTAGTTGGGTTTTTAAAAATAATTATTTGAGCACTATTGGTTTATATATAATTAATTAAGAATTTTTTGATTAACAAATAATTATCATAAAAGCGATTGTTTATTTGAAATCAACAAAATTCTTAAAAGTTTTATATAAGTGAGATTATAATACATGAATTGAGAATTATGATTAATAAATAAAACCTACTAACATGGTTTATTTATTTGAGTCATTAAAATATATTCAATGTATCATTTATAAATTGTCCTGTATGAATGTATACTAGTAAATGTTTGTTTACTCAAATGAAGATTTACCTTTAGTTACAAATAAAACTTAGTTAATTAATGTGAAGAGATATTAAATGGTTTAATCGATTTTAAAGGGAAAAACGTAAAATCTTGAATTCTCAGATGTATTAATCGATAGGGAAATTTTCTATAAGAAGGTATTGTTTGTCTTAGTTAAAGAGAAGACACAAAATATGCCTTATGCTCATGAGATAATTATTAGAAGAGAATGAAGTCTGAATCAAGTTATTTTAATTTTTAAATATGCGTAAAATAGTTAAATTTCAAACTTGGTCATAGTTTAGGTGGTCATGAATTTTATTGTCTCTCATTGACTTGGAATTTGATAGTTCCATTGAAAATCATTCAGATGGGTTTTGGATAGTTTGTCGAATTAAAATTTGATTTGAATATGATAAGACCATTCTTTTTGCCAGTTATGTCCATGTAAAATCTAGAACATCATCACACATGGTGATTTTACATAAATTGATATGTGATAAAAATGTATGTCATATTGTTTTATTTCCTAAAGATGCATAAATCATTTGAATTTGAATTTGGTCATAGTTTTGGAAATAAGTTTTTTATAGACTCCAATTGGCCTGAAATTTGATAAGTTCATTGATAATAACCGCTAAGTAGGACTCTACAAACACGACTTCATAGACTCCCTAGGACTCTTAAGCTTTGTTCTCTAATACCAAGTTTGTAATGCATCGAGCCTACACCCTAGGCGGGACAAACACTTGAATACCGTTGGTGGTCCCAAGCGAACCCTTGACTCGACTTACTTACTCAACATAAGACTTACTCATGATTAATACTTCAAAGTAAATTGAACTGTTCCATATATATACTAAGAATGTTTCAAAGATCAACATTTAGCTGGACAAAATGGAAACTCAAGTCTTAATATATAAGATAATGAAAATGTAGAGATAACTCACTACTGACTGACTATCTATGAAACCTCTAATAATTGAGAAAGATGTAGAGACAAGACCCTCATTCATCTTAACAGCTGAAATACTAAAACTAAAAGCAAATGAAAAAGGAGCTCTTCGGAAAGCAAGGAGGCTCACCAACTGACTTTGAGTGCTCAACCCGATCAATGATGCGCTTGATACTGATCCTGGTTACCTGCATCTCCATCATAATATGATGCAAGCCAACTGTCATATGTATATTGAATGTACGGGTATGCGAGTTGGAATGCTAAACATAACATATGTTTGAAAAGAATCAGAAGAATTTACCTGGCTCAACTCAACTCAACACGACTGAAGTTATTTCAATATAAAGTAGTTTAAAACAAGTGCAATATAAATAAAAGCTTTAAAACATTATTTCAACTCTGTGTATTTAGAAATACAATAATAACGTATGTATGCAAAAATACAATATGAAATCTTTCTTCGTATGAAAAATACAAATATATCTGATGTATATGAAAATACAAAACTATACTATTAGAGTTTCTCTAACAAACAACCATCACCTAAGAGGTATAGTGATGATACAACGTTTTTAGCCCTACGCTGCCAGGGCCATCCTATAACTTGCCATTAGTATTGGACCTAACTTACTAAGTGAATTCACTAGTTTATGCTAAAAAGAATTAAACGATTCATATAAAAAGTATGACCATTTTCTATCCATGGTGGGTACATGGTTTATGGGGCCTGTGAGTTCTCTGAACGCTTCCCATATCGGTACTCAATACTACTCCCAAATATATACTATTATATTAGCTCTTTTGTTTTAAAAACATTCTTCCTTATGTGATTGGAGGTTAGCGCTCAAAAATTAGCTCAAAGGCTACCTTGGAAACCAAAGTTCCCCCCTCTTGCTTTATTATGAAAACATATACTCTTTTCTGAAAACTAACTCAAAGGATCTCTGGAAATCTCAGTTTCCTTTCGTATTTAAATGTGAAAATATTTTTAAATCTCTCCGGGAAGACTTAGTCCCCATATACTTTTGAAGAAATGAACTTCAACTTTACTCTTTACTGAACTCAAAACTTAAGTCTTTAAACATGGTTAAAACGTTTGTAAAAGACTTTTCAAAACCCTTGTGAACTTCTCGTAACTGGACTCTTGATATTGATATTAACTGCTCTTGACTTGACTCTTAACTGGTCCTAGAATTGAATTATTTTTTCAAGGATCGTGATTTGTGATTGGAAAGATCTTATGATGTTTAGGAATGATTTTAGATTGCTAAACATGAGAAAAGGCCGAAAATAAGAATTTGAAGGTGGGTCCGCGACACGGAGAAATTTTTAAAATTTGATTTAGAATACATCTTTTGAGGCAGAACGCTCCATGACAGATCCACGAGGCGAAACAAAAATTCCCAAAACTGGGAACTAGTTCTGCGATGCGGAGGCAGTGCAAGATTTCGTCCGACAAAATCTTCTTCTTCGTTTTTCATCTCTAAATCCTCTAAACTCCATGGGTTCTTTCCCCAAATACTTAGAATCGATAAAATGTTCAAAGTACATCACATTCTACTCAAAATCAACCTAAATTCATGGATTCGAATGAAATAACATCCCTACAATTTCAACAAGTCAAGAATTTAACATAACTTCAACAAACCCATCAAGAACCCAATTTCTAAGCTTTCAAGAGCTTAAATTTGCTGAAATAAACATGCTTTGCGCGTGGTTTAACTAAATCAACATTATGTGATCTCACATACCTTTGTAGGGATCACCCCTGATGAAATCCACACGCAAACATCCACGGAATGTACGAATCTTGAACGTTCTTGCTTTCTCTTCTCAAAATCCTAACTCTTCTCTTCTTATCTTCTCTCAAAACCCTAACTCTTCTCTTCTCTTCTCTCAAAACCCTAACTCTGTTTCCAAATGTGTAAACTGACTAAGTTCAGTTTAGACCCCTAAGTAATTACCAAAAATGAATTAAAATAAAAGGGTAAGAAAAAGACCAAACTACCCTTCTAAAGGATTTCACTTGATTTAAACAAACAATATAATCTCCATCTGAGTTAGGTATGTATAATTTTATGGAGTGAATAATCGGTCATTATACATGTGTATTTCATGAGTAGTTCTCCAATTCCATCAATTGGCTATTCAAGATGCATGAATATATATGTATAAATAAGCCCATTTTTTTTTAGGATTATTCGATATATCATGATCTATTTTATGTATTATATCTCATATTCTCAATAGACTTTACACAACCACTTAGTACTAGTTAAGCTTTTCTTTTTGATAGAGATAAGATATTAATTCGAAGAATTCATTGTACATGTACATGTGTTAGAATGAATTATTTTCAGTTTCTAACTATATAAGAGATGAGTATTTAATATACATTTTTGTAACTGTCCTATCATTGAGTTTGACGAATATTTCATTTCTTTTTGTATATTGATGCATGTTTTTATTTGTATGACCTCTCATGAATTGAATTATATAAATCGGTCTAATAGGGGAAAATATATTTTAAATTGAATGAAACTTATCTGTACATTATGATCATTTATTATGAATAGAATTTTAATATTGGTTAATGAATGGACATAACAGTTCATTTAAAGTGCAGTCAGTACCAACATGTGAGTCTTGTTCAGAAAGAAAAATGACTAAGAGACTTTTCCTCTTAAAAAGGGAAAAGAGGTAGTGATAAGTTATAATTGATTTATTCTGAATTGTGTGGTAAACGAGCATTTGGGCAAGAGGTGAATTTGACTATTCAATGTTTTAAAGAAAGTTAATCATGATATGAATATTTTGTTTGATGTTCTATAAGTCTAAATTTATTGATAAACTCAAAATAATCAAGACAAATGAAAATAACATCATGAAAAATATATAACGTCACTACAATCTGATTGAAGTGACGTAACCTCTATGCAGAACTCATGAGTTGCTTATCTTATAGAACATTGCATTTCAATTATCACACCAGACACTCTAATAGATTGGTGTAGAAAAGAAAATAAGTAGATTCTTATGAAGATGATAAGATTAATTATTGACTTATTATTAGTTATTTTGTTTCTGTTGGGATAGGTTATAATGTTTACATTTCACATTGTAAATTCAATTTCTTTCAAAAAATACCTTGAACAACTATAAAACTTGTTGGATTTGAAGTAAGTCTAATATGTGACATGTTCAGATACAAGATTGTACATCCCATGTCCTAAGTGGGAGAATAAACAAATTGTAACATTCAGTAAATTTTTTTCAAACTGAGACTCAAACTATTTTTCGTTGTGAGTAGGATTTTACCGAGAAAATAAAATTTTCTTGAGTGTTAAGGTCACTAGATGTAGCACCTTGAGTTCCAAGAAGAACTAAAGGGAGTTCATTCAAGTCATTTGTAAGTTCCTTTAAGTTTTGGATCAACTTCAAACAACCAGAACTTTTAGTACATGAAGGGTTATGTAGGATACAAGGTACTCAATGAAAGGTATTTGAATTACCTTTCCAACGCTTCCAAGTTTTCTAAGTTTTGAGTTTGTACGAGTGAGATATGCCCTTTTGAAGTCATGTAGTCTAGTTAAGGAAAGTTACCTGAAAATAGCAAGGGGGGGTGTTTTGGTCTTTTCCTTATTTATCATATTTAATTCATTTTTGGTAATGTTTTATGGTCTAATCCTATTAGGTTCAGTTTTATAATTCTATTATATGTCTAGGGTTTTAGTTCAGAGTTCAATAAGAGAAAAGAGGAGAGGATCAAAGCGTTCATCGAGATTCGTGCATTTTGTTGCGGATTTTTGCCATGGGTTTAATCCGAATAGGTATGTGATCTTCCATAGTGTTGGGTTTGTTCACCCATACACCAATCATGTTATTTTCAGCGAAATTTCATTCTTGAAGTTGAAAGATTAGAGTTCTTGAAAAGTGTTCTTAAAGTTCATTCTAAGATTAGTTTTGTTGGGATTTTGATTATTTATTGAGAGTCAATTCTTTGATTTAAGTGTTGTTTTGAGTAGATTAGAGTATACTCATTTTAAATAATCAAATTCAAGTGATTGGGGAAGAAACCTTTCGATTCTAGGGGAGTTAGGATGAGAAAAGGAGTAAGGAATGTCATCGGAGTTTTTCTGTGTTGGGGCCTGGCGCCCCACGCCAGCAAGAGCGCCCGAAACACTTCTCTAAAGTTTAGGGGATGGCTCCCCACGCCACTTAGTGTACCAAGCTCTCCTACCACCACTCGTTCTTTATCGTTTTGTCCGTTTGAGATTTTTCAAAGGGTACCTTTACTCCGCCCCTTGATTCTAAACACTCTAAACTACTTCTAACCACCTAGAAATCATTCATGATATGATCACTAACGTAAATTCATAATTCAAATTCAAAGTAGAGTTAAAAGTTAAGTCTTTGAGGATTCTTTTGAACATTCTAAGAAAGTCCCTTTGACTCCTTTTGTGGAGTGTTCTACAACTTCTAGTAACTTATTTCAAGACTCGAGCAAGTGAGTATTAGAATGATGAGAATGTATTCATGAGTCTAATTTTTCATCACGAGATTCTTCATATCATGAACCATAACTCTTGAATTCATAATTCACATTCAAGAGATAGTTAAAAGTAGAGCACAAGAAAGCCTTTGAGCTCATTTGTGAATCCTTTGAGATCAAATATTGATTTGAACTAAGTTTTGAAGAAGTAAATAAGAGAATGAGAAGAGTCTTATACATTAATTCCATGTATTTATGTAGGCATTCAGTTGATTCGTTTATTCCCAAATATTCTGCATGGACTCCATAAATTGAGTATCATTGAGAAGAGTAGTATATTCAAGTTCTATGTTTTGAGTATTGAGTACCTAATCACCTGTGAGATTATATTTCTGATCATGATACTATTACATGTTACCCATGAAGTGCTAGAGTTGAATTGTTCATGCCCATAATTTCGCATGCACCCTATAAGTCGAACAATTTTGAGATGAGAAGTATCTTTGAGCCCTTAAGTTGAGTAGTTCATGCTTATAATTCCGCATGAACGCTTTGATTTGAGCATTTTTGAAGAGTATTATCATTGAAGTTCTTGAGTTCCAAGTATTGAGTTCTTTCTAAGGTTATTTAAAATATTGAATTGAGTCGTTCACAACCATATGTTAAGAAGTCTTTCAAAAACGTTTTAACTTTGTTTTAAGACTTAAGTTTTGAGCTGAGTAAAGAGTAAGAGTAAATTTCACTTTTTCAAAGATTATATGAGAAGTAAGCATTACCAAGAGTTAAAATGTTTCACATTTGAGCAATAAAGGAAACACCAATTTCGAAGAGAGATTTTAAGCTAATTTTTGAATAATTATCTCAAACCAAAGAAAGAGTTTTGTTTTAAAATCATATGAGTTAAGTATATTTTTGGGAGTAGTATTGAGCACCGATATGGGGATGTGAGTTCATAATAACTCAAGTCTCCGTAAACCATGTAGCCATCATGGGTAGAAAAGGATCATACTTTTTAGATGATTCCTTAGTGGTTATTAGCATATGCTAGTCTATCCACTTAGTTAAGGAAATCTATATGAAGAAAAATTATAGGACTGTTCTGGCAGTGTGAGCAAGATGATGTATCATCACTTAGGCTCATAGTGGTGGTTGTCGGTTACATAAACTCCCACAAAGATATATTGTACTTTTATATGCACACTGAGATTATTTTATTTTTCAATAGATTGAGTTGCTATCTACAGTTTTATAGCTTTCCATATATACTAAATCTTGTACTATTGATTTATCCTTGAGTATTATGAGTTGAGTATTTCAAGTTAAGTATTCTTGAGTTGAGTATATTTAGTTGATCTGTATTTCATTGTGTCGAGTACCTTATTGTTGAGTTTCACTGAGTTGAGAACCTTATTACTGAGTTGAGTATCTTATCCTTAAGTATTCCTTGAGTTGAGTAAGTTTTAAAAGAGGGAAGTAGGTTTCCTTTTTATCATGTTCAAGCTTATGTTATGCTTTAGAATTCCCCATACATGCTCGTACATTCCACGTACTCAGCCATTTGGCCTGCATCCTTTGATGATGCAGATTCAGGTAATAGGGATCATCAACAGGAGCTTCGTTGATACCACATGGAGTTTGAGATATCTATGGTGATCCTTATTACTTCTGGATGATTTCATTTACTTTTCAGTTTTGTCAGGATGTCATGGGTTTTGTCCCGGTTTTTATCTTTGTCAATTAGAGTCTTCATAGATAGACAATAGAATTTCAGAAGTATGTTAATTTATTTTGTTAAATGTTTTGAAGACTTAAGTTGCCTTTTTTGGGGCGAGCTGAATATCTTTTACTATTCAGAGTTTTCTTTTTGAGTTAAAGATTTTCAAAGTTGAGTTTATTGAATTTTTATTTAGTTTTAAAGCTTTGTATGCTTGAGTTAGTCTTCCGCTTGTATTCATCCAGGAAGAGACTTCACTTGGGGACCAACAATGGTTCTCGAGTGCCGGTTACATCCAGGGTGAAGGCTCGGCTCGTGACAAACCTGGTATCATAGCATAGAGTTCAAGAGTCTTAGGGTGTATATGAACCTGTGTCTGTAGGGTCTTGTTTGGTTGTGGGGGCCTCACTTCTATAAACAATGGACTATAGGCATTTAAGAAAAGTTTCCCATCTTTCATACTCTTAATCGTGCAATAGAGCTAAATCATATAGATTTATTCGTACTCGTGCACTTCTCAAATTCATTCGACTACTCATCATATTAGAGGTGGTTGAAAAGTAAGGTGTAAATATCCTTATGAATGTGTTGTTCTTAGAAATAGTATTGAGAAAGTCATGAGAGTCTAGAAGGGCTTGAGAGAATCCCAAGAGTAAGTTAAGTGTTCAATTTTAGAGGAATGCACCCATAACTTTATGAATCGTGCATTTGAGCTAAAAATGACTTATACTCTTTTCCTTAATCCTTATTTCAATTGAGATCCTTATGAGGAGGTATTCTTAGATCTAGGGTAATATTTCCACCCCAAAAGGTAGAATGAGTTATGAGATCATGAGTAGTATCAGTGAAACAACCCATAGGTAGAGGAAAGCATGCAAAGGTCTAGTTATTTAAGAAGGGGAGATAGTGTTTTGAAGCTATATTACTATAGTCATGCACCGAGTAAGTTATTGATGAGGAGTTTTCCCTTATGGGTAGAGTAAGAGTTTCTAGTCAAGATGACATAGAGAATATCTTTGTTAACTAGAATTGAGTTGATGTCGACGTGCCATCTTATTAAAGGAGACTAAATTCATGTATTGAATAAGAGAGCAGAGTATTCATAAAGTGATAGATCCAATCTAGTCTTATGATTTGTTTGAGAGGGTCATGATGTTCATAAGGTTATAGAACTGATCAAGTAATGAGGTATAGCATGGTAGGTGAGCAATCATATTTACATTCGGATTAGCAATAAATATTAAGCTTGAATTTGAGATGAGTATCATGATCAAAAGAATGGCAACATGGGTGTGATGATGTTAGTCTTTAGATGTAACGCCCCAGAAATTCTATGACCTAAGCTAGAGCCTAAGCTAATGACTTATGACCTACAAATGGGTAATTACGATCCTAAGTGTTAGGGAAAGAATAGTAGAAGTTTAGAGGGTTTAGACACGAAAAACGAAGAAAGAAAAATTTGGGCAATAACTTAGGGGAGCAAGGGCGCGTAGCGAACCTGCTACAGCCATGCCCCAAAAGCTCTCCGCGTCGCGGACCCTTCTGTCCCAAAATTTAATTTTGTAAAACTTCAGGGAACACCTCCGCGTTGCGGACTGGTTCCGCGATGATAATTCCAAAACTAAAAGTCAAGTTTGACTTTTTAAAAAGGTCCAACTAAGGGAGGGGTGTTTTGGGTATTTTAGGGGTTTGATATATATTGATTTAAATTCAGTATTTACCCCATTTTAAAATCAAAACAAAACCCCCAAATTGAAAATTAAAAATCTCTCTCCTCTCTAAATTCTCTCTCTACCCAAATACTCCATTGAAGCACATTGAAGCTCCAAGAAGAGGATCAATTCTCCAAGTTTTCAACTCAATTTTGTGGTTAAGTCTTAATTAAGGTATGATTTCTTTTACTCTTGGGATTCTTTTCCCCGTGAGGTCCCTTCGAAGATGTTTTCAAAATCTCCTCAAATCTAGGGTTTGTCTCTACATATGGGTTTCCTTCTTAAACAAAATTTATAAATTAATTATGACGAATTATGATTACTTAGGTGTATATTGATGGGTAATTATTGTTATTAACTTGAAATTCCCTTGGACCCTTGTTATTCCCCAATTTGATAAATCTTGAATTTGTTATGATGGGATAATGGAGAGGATGATTATGTAAATTGAATCTTGTTTATGTTAATTATGTTATTACTACTTGAATTACCTTTTATTGAATGTGGATTATGTATGACGAGGGTAATTGAAGTTCATATCCCTTGAAGGTTAAAAAGGTATGAAGATTCATCCTTCATTGAAACTAAGTATGAAAGGTGTATTACATGGAATATGACGATTCAATATCTATTGTGTAGTTGTGGTGTTGATGATAAGATCTCCTCATCCCTAACGCTATACACTTGAATCAAGTATGAAGTATGTATGTATGCTATGGTACGATTCTTATATGATTGAAAGGTAGTTCTCACGATTATAATGAAATGTTAAAGTGAAAGGTTTACTTACTTTCTAGTGTTTCTAAAGTCAAAGGATTGTTCTCACTTATTAAAACCTATGAGCTATTATGATAAGATGTTTACATAAGAGTCTAGTAAAGGCTAATGTGAACTAATGTGATGACTAAAGAGGATTACTAAAGGGAAAAGATGCTTAGCACTGAAAGAGCATGTAAATGAGATTGGGGTCTCACGTTTAGTAAGTCCGGCTCCCCACATTGGTTTCCTCACGTTTAGTAAGTCCAGATTCCCAAGATATTTGTTGTCTCATGAGATGGAAACCCTTACGTTTAGCAAGTCAGGGTTTCTAGTAAAATTATCCTTGTCCCTTAACTATGTGCCCATGTAGGACTCTAGCTTAGTAGGTCAACCTAGATACGTATGTATGAAAGGGTACACCTTAGGCAAGTGATAACCCTGTCTTTTCGGTGTGGGAGTAAAACACTGGATTCCATGTAGCTCACAAGGTCTATGTTAGTTATTTCAAACTTTACCTAATGTAAAAGTAAATGAATGAATGAAATGTATGAACTCTCACTAGGTCTTTCTTAAGGGGTTCTACATAGTGAAAGGGAGGGTATGAGACTACTCTTACACATTGCACTTGTGGGATCCTAAGAGATGGTTGTAGTAGTGTTCTCTTAAGACTATGTTGGTTATGACTTATGTATGGTAAACTATGTATGATTATTATGAATATGGCATGTTATGATGAAATATGATATTATGAACGTATGCATAAAGTAGGTTGCTTAACTTTGGATAAGGTTATGGGATTTTATTCTTTGCATTGCACTAGTATTGCTTGGAGGTTTTACATGTTGGGATGATATTATGTTGGTTGGATTGTGATACTTACCTTATGTGCACATTAAGTTTACTTGTTAAAAAGCATGTTTTAACTAAAATGTCCTTTTATGCATGTTTCAATGGTTTTTATGCATAGTAGCCATACTTAGTACGTATGTTGTACTAACCCATATTCTCTTGCCTTTTCCCAAACAATGTATGTTTGGGACTTTGTGGAGATATAAAGGCTATTTCTCAAGACACTTGGATTTGCTTGTCCAAGTTGGTGAGTCCTCAAGTCCGAGGACAAGACCCTATGTTATAGATTTTTAGTTCTTTTGTTATGTTGAAAGAAATGTTGTACCTTCCTATTTCCAGACTTCTTATTTTTTTAAGGGGTAAGACCAATTTCTATACTTCTATGCCTAGATTGTGTGTTACGACAAAGTTAGTTTCTATTTTTCATATATGAAGTGAAGTTGAACTTCCAAAGTAAAAGTTTTTAATTTTATGCATTTTAATTCAATGATATATGCTTTGACGAATGCTATGGGCTTGTATCAGGGGGTGCTCTCGGGTCGTTAAAAACTTGGTATCAGAGCATAAGGTTGATAATAAAATAGGATTGATGTCACAAAATACAAGGTCGAGTATATTTTGTTTTTCATGGGTGTGAGGTGCACCACACTTATGAATGATAGGCTATGAGATGCTTAGGAATTTTCACTCTTTTGTTATCCATTAGACGTTCCTTAGTGTCTTAGCTTTTATTCTAATACTTTTATTGTGCTTATAGGCAAAGAATACAGGAAGGACTAATGCTAGGGTGGCTGATGAGGAGAATGTGAATGAGGCGGTTCCCCTCTTGGTCCTCAAAACCCTCAAGTTCCGAATGAAAAAAGGGGCTATGTCTAATGTTGAGATAAGGGCGGATATTCATAGTTTGACTCATGTGTTGGCAACTCGAGTTGCTAGGGACACTAATGTGCAGGTGAACCCCAATGCTAGCATTACCGCTACAAGGATTAGGGATTTCACAAGGATGAATCCCCGTATTTCTTTGTCTTCAAAGTGGAGGAGGACCCGCAAGGGTTCATTGATGAAGTGTTCAAGGTGTTAGATGCTATGGGTGTGTCTTCTCAAGAAAAGGCGGAACTAGATGCCTATCAACTCAAAGATGTGGCTCAAGTTTAATATGAACAATGGAAGGATAAGAGGCCTATTAAAGAAGGTCCGGTTAGTTGGGCATCATTCAAGATGACTTTCCTTGATAGGTTCTTCCCCTTCTAATTAGGGGAGAAGAAAATGCAAGAATTTATCAATCTTCCTGAAGGATATAAGCGTGAAGGAGCATAGCCTCAAGTTCACTCAACTACCCTAACATGCTCCTACTATGGTGGCGGATTCTAGGGCAAAAATGAACAAATTTGTTATGGGGATATCTATCTTGTGTCTAATGAATGTAGGTCGGCTATGTTGATTCCTAGCATTGACATCTCTCATCTCATGGTTCATGCCAAACAAATTGAGGAGCAAAATCTTAAGCAAGTTGGTAGGGAGTTAAAGAAGTCAAGGGCCGATGATAGAAATTCTTCTAAGGCTAGGTTTGAGGTTCAAGATAAGCCAAGGTTCAAAAATAAGTTTTCCAACCAAAGTCCTCTGAACACTCCAAGGGTCAACAAAGGTAAAGTGTCTACCCCCAAGCCTCAAGAAGAAAGAGGTGGTGGTTCTTATGTTGAGAAGCCCATTTGTGCAAAGTTTGGTAGAAAAAATGAAGGCAAGTTCCTAGTTGGGATGGGTAATTTCTATAGTTGTGGTAAGAGTGGTGCAACACCTCAGAAACTCTATGACCTAATCTAGAGACTAACCTAATGAATTCGGACCTAAAACACGGGTAATTACAATCCTAAGTGTTTAGGGAAAGAGTCGGGGAAGTCATGAGGGTTTAGAGATGAAAAACGAAGAAGAAATTTCGACGGGCATAATATGAAGGTGGTTGTGCCTCGCGCACCTAGTGCTTAATTCGTAAAATTTCAGCTCCGCGACTCTACTGCCTCAAAATGCATTTAAAAAATAAAAATTGAGCCCTATAGCGCGTCGCGGACTCACCTCTTATTCTTGACAATTTTGGGATTTAATGAAAAGTTAAGTTGGATTTTTTGTTTAAGGTCTAACTAGTGTAGGGGAGTTTTGTGTATTTTTTTAGGGTTAATATATATAGTTTTTCGTCATTTTACACCCATTTCCCAATCAAAACACAAAACACTCAATTAGAAGTCAAAAAAATATTTAAGCTCTTCCTTCTCTCTAGTTTCTCTCTCTCTCCTAAACCTCCATTAAAGAACTTTGGAGCTCCAAGACGAGGATCAATTCTAAAAGGATTCAAATTAATTTAGTGGCTAAATCTTTATTAAGGTATGGTTTTTTCACTCTTCGATTCCACTCCCTAAAAGGTCCATCATAAGATGTTTTCAAAATTCCCCAAACTCAAGTTTTTTTTTCTACGCATGGGTCTTCTTTGAAAAATGAAATTATGAATCAATTATGATGAATTATGATTACTTAAGTTTTTTTAGGTGTATAATTATGGGTAATTGTTATTGTTCACTTGGAATTCCCTTGGACCCATGTTCTTCCCCTATTTCATAGATCTTAGATTTGCTATGGTGAATTGGTTGAAGATAATGAATATATTAATGGTTTATATTGATGTTAGTTATGTTATTGCTTCATGAATTACCTTATATTATGTATTGGTTATGCATTTTTGGGTGGTTAAACCATGAAGTCCCATGAAGGACAAGAAGATATGAATGTTGGTTCTTCCTTGAACTCAAGTATGAAAGATAAATTGCTTAGATAGTAATGATGCTATATCTAATGTGTAATTGTGATGTTGACGACAAAGTCCCCTAATCTTTAACCCTATACACTTGAATTATCTATGAAGTATGTATGTAGGATATGATATGATTGTCATATTATTGAAAGGTAGTTCTCATGATTATAGCGTTATGTTAAAGTGAAAGGTTTACTCACTTGCTAATGTTTCTAAAGTGAAAGGATTGTTCTCAATTATGAACCTCTATGAGCTATTATGATAAGATGTTTACATAAGAGTGATGACTATATATGATTAATAAAGGGAATAGATTCTTAGCACCGAAAGGGCATGTAAATGAGATTGGGGTCTCACGTTTAGTAAGTCCGGCTCCCCATATGGGTTTCCTCACGTTTAGTAAGTCTGGACTTCCCAATATATGTGTTTTCTCATAATATGGAAACCCCTATGTTTAGCAAGTTAGGGTTTCTAGTAACAATCTCCTTGCCCCATAACTATGTGCCCACATAGGACTCTAGCTTAGTGGATCCACCGGTATGTACGGAATGTTACACCTTAGGCAAGTGCGAACCCTCTCTTTTCGGTGTGGGACAAGATTCCATGTAACTCACATGGTCTACTGTAGGTTATTGCAACCTCTTTCCCTTATATAAAATTAAACGAATAAAGAAAATGTATGAACTCTTACTAGGGATTTCTTAAGGGGTTGAATATAGTGTAAGGGAGGGTATGTGACTTCTCTTAAACATTTCACTTGTGGGATCCTTAGAGATGGTTGTAGTAGTGTTCCCTTATGACTATGTTGACCATGTCTTATGTATGATCCTTACGTATATGGTAAGTTACGATATGATATTAGGAATGTATGCATGAAGTGGGTTACTTAATGTGATACTTCAATTTAGATAGGGTTATGAGATTCTATTCTTTGCATTGCACAAGTATTGCTTTGGTTATCTACATGTTGGGATGATATCATGTTGGGTTGGCTTATCATGCTTACTTTATGTGCATATTGGATTCACTTGGTAAAAAGCATGTTTTGACTAAAATGTCCTTTTATACATGCATTGATGATTTTTATGGATAGAAGACATACTTAGAACGTGTGATGTACTAACCCATATTTTCTTTCTCTTTTCCCAATCATTGTACGTTTGGACCTTTGAGGAGATTACAAGGCTATTTCTCAAGACACTTCGATTTGCTTCTCCAAGTTGGTGAGTCCTCACATATGAGGAAAAGACACTATTTTCTAGCTTTTTAGTTCTTTGTTACGTTGAAAGACATTGTTGTACTTTCCTATTTCTAGACTTCTTATTTATGTAAGGGCTAATTCCCAATTTCTATACTTCTATTGTCTTGATGGTATGAGGTGACGAAGTTAGATTCTATTTTTCATATACGAAGTGAAGTTGAACTTCCAAAGTAAAAGTTTTAATTGTTCCGCATTTTTATTTGATGATACATGCTATAACGAATGTTATGGGCTTGTATAAGACCTCTTCGAGATCGAATAAGCTGGTTACGACTAGGGATGCTCCCAGGTTATGAAAAAATGGTATTATAGCATAAGGTTGAGAATAATGTAGCATTGATGTCACAAAATACCACGTCGAGTAAAGTCTTATTCATGGGTGTGAAGCGCACCACACTTATCAATGATAGGCTATGAGATGCTTATGAACTTTCACTCTCTTGTTATTTGTTAGTCCTGCCTTAGGGTCTTAACTATATCTAGTCCTTTCTTCTAATCCTTTTCTTGTGCTTATAGGCAATGAATAGAAGAAGGAGTAATGCTAGGAGGGTCGAGGAGGAGAATGTGAATGAGGTGGTTCCCCCTTAAGCTCCTCAAAACACTCAAGTTCCTATTGAAGAAGGGGCTATGTCTAATGTTTAGATAAGGGCAACTATTCATAACTTGACTCAATTGTTAGTTACTGAGGTTGCTAATGATACTAGGGTGCAAGTGAACCAAAATTGTAGCACAATGGCTTCTAGGATTACGGATTTCTGAAGGATGAATCCCGATAATTTCTTTGGCTTCAAAGTGAAGGACCCGAAAGGGTTCATTGGTGAAGTATTCAAGATGCTAGATGCTATGGGTGTGTATTCTCAAGAAAAAGCGGAACTAGCCGCCTATCAACTCAAAGATGTGGCTCAAGTTCGGTATGAGCAATGGAAGGAGGAGAGGTCTATTAGAGAAGGTCCGGTTAGTTGGGCTTCATTCAAGAAGACTTTCCTTGATAGGTTCTTCCCCTTGGAATTAAGGTATAGGAAAATGCAAGAATTTATCAATCTTCGTTAAGGGGGTATGAGCGTGAAGGGGTATATCCTCAAGCTTACTCAACTATCCAAACATGCTTCTATTATGGTGGCGGACTTTAGGGCTAAGATGAAAAAAAATTGTTATGGGGATATCCGATATTGTGGTTAATGAATGTAGTCCGGCTATGTTTATTCCTAGCATGGACATCTCTCGTCTCATGGTTCATGCCGCAAAAATTTAGTAGCAAAAGCTTAAGCAAGTTGTTATGGAGTTGAAGAGGACAAGGGCCGAAGATAGAAATTCTTCCAAGGCTAGGTTTGAGGTTCAAGATAATCCAAGGTTCAATAACAGGTTCCCCAACCAAGGTTCTACTAACACTCCAAGGTTCACAAAGGTAAAGTGTCTACCCCCAAGACTCATGAGGAAAAAAGTGCTGGTTCTTATGTTGAGAAGCCTATTTGTGCAAAGTGTGGTAGAAATCATGAAGGCAAGTACCTAGTTGGCATGGGTAATTGCTATAGTTGTGGTAAGAGTGTCCACATGAAGAGGGACTTTCCTATGTTAAAGGATCAAGAAAGGGAAAATTCTCAACCACAAGCACGTGGTCCAAACTCCGATGCTCCTTATAAGAATCGCTTCTATGCTCTCCAATCTCGAGACGATTAAGAGAGTTCTCCGGATGTTGTTACCGGTATGTTGCAAGTATTTTCAACTAAAGTTTATGCATTGTTGGATCCTAGTGCCACTTTTTCTTTTGTAACTCCTTTAGTGGATATGAAATTTGATATGCTTCTCGATGTCTTAGATGAACCCTTTTTGGTTTCTACCCCGGTGGGTGATTCCGTAGTTGCTAAAAGAGTTTATAGGGGTTGTCCCATTTCATTTCCCAATATAGTCACGTCGGTTGATTTGGTAGAACTTGATATGTTGGACTTTGATGTCATTTTGGGGATGGACTGACTACATTTTGTTTTGCTTCCATCGATTGTAGAGCTCGGGTAGTAAAGTTCCAATTTCCTAATGATCCCATTTTACAATGGAAAGGGGGAAACTTAGCTCAAAAAGGTTGAATTTTTTTATGTCTTAAAGCTTGTAAGTTGATTTCTAAGGGATGTATCTATCATATTGTGAGAGTCAAGGATCTTGAGTCTGAAACTTCTCCATTTGAGTCGGTCCCCGTAGTGAAGGACTTTCCGAAAGTCTTTCTCGTTGACTTGCCCAGAATTTTTCTCGAATGGGAAATAGATTTCGGCATCAATTTATTATTTGCATACACAACCTATTTCAATCCCTCCTTACCGAATGGCCCCGACCGAGTTGAAGGAATTAAAGGCTCCACTCAAGGATTTTCTAGATAAGGGTTTTATTCAACCAAGCATATCTCCATGGGGTCCTCCAATATTATTTGTAATGAAGAAGGATGGGTCCTGAAGAATGTGTATTGATTACCAGAATTTGAACAAGGTTACTCTAAGAATAAGTATCCACTCCCAAGGATTGATGATTTGTTTGACAAACACCAAGGAGCGAGTTACTTTTCCAAAATTAACTTGAGGTCGGGTTATCACCAACTTAGAGTGAGAGGTGTTGATATTTCAAAAATGTCATTTTGAACTAGATATTGTCATTTTGAATTCATAGTGATGTATTTTGGTCTTACAAATGCCCCGACGGCTTTCATGGACCTTATGATCGAGTTTTTAGAAATTTTCATGATTTGTTTGTGATTGTCTTTATTGACGACATCTTGATATAATCTAAGAGTTAGAATGATCATATGAACCGTTTGAGGATAGTTTGACAAGTCCTCAAGAATAACCAACTTTTTGCTAAATTTAATAAATGTGAATTTTGGTTGAGATTAGTTGCTTTTCTTGGTCACATTGTATCTAGTGAAGGTGTAGAGGTCGATCCGAGAAAGATTGATACAGTCAAAAGTTGGCCTAGACTTTTGAGTTCTATCGACATCCAAAACATTTTGGGTTTGGCCGGGTATTATAGGAGGTTTTTAGAGGGATTTTCATCTATCACATCTCCATTAACGGCCTTGACCCAAAAGAACTCCAAGTTTGAATGGTCGGAATCGTGTGAAATGAGCTTCAAATTATTGATATATAGACTCACCACCGCTCCGGTATTGACCTTACCGAAGGGTACTGAAGGGTTTGTGCTTTGTTGTGATGCTTATCGATTAGGTTTAGGTTGTTTCCTCATGAAACATGGAAAGGTTATAGCATATTAATCTAGACAACTCAAGGTTTATGAGAAGAACTACCCAACTCATGACCTTGAACTAACGGCCGTAGTGTTTGCTTTGAAAATTTTGAGACATTACCTATATGGAGTTCATTTAGACGTGTTCACCGATCACAAGAGTCTCCAATATGTGCTCACTCAAAAAGACTTGAATCTACGTCAAAAAAGGTGGTTAGAGCTTTTAAAAGATTATGATATGAGTGTCGTTTACCACCCCGTGAAAGCTAATGTGGTTACGAATGCTTTGAGTAGATTGTCTATGGGTAGTGTGACCCATGTTGTTGATGATAAGAAGGACTTAGTAAAAGAGGTACATAGGTTGGCCCGGTTGGGTGTTCGACTAGAAGAATCTCCAAAGGGTGGTTTCACGATCCATCTTAACTTTGAGTTGTCTTTAGTGGTTGAGGTGAAATATAAGCAAAATTTTGATCCTCTATTGATGGAGTTGAAGGAATCGATTCTTAGTAAATCTAACGAGTCTTTCTCCCAAGGGGAGGATGGGGTAATTAGGTACCAATATAGATTGTGTGTCCCTGACATAGATGGAATAATGGAGCAAATTTTGGAGGAGGCTCATGGTTCCCAATATTCCATTCATCCGGGTGCCACCAAAATGTATCGTGATTTTGAAGAGATCTATTGGTGGAATGACATAAAGAATTATATCGCAAACTTTGTGGCCAAGTGTCCAAATTGCCAACTAGTTAAAGCCGAACAGCTAAGGCCGGGTGGTTTATATCAAGAAATAGACATCCCCACTTGGAAGTGGAAGAGTGTCAATATAGATTTTGTGGTAGGATTGCCTCAAACTAAAAAGCAACACGACTCCATTTGGTTCATTGTGGATAGGTTGACAAAATAGCCCATTTTCTTCCCTTCAAGATTACTTATTCGGCGGAGGATTATGCTAAGGTGTATGTTAGAGAGATAACAAAGATCACGGAGTTCCTTTATCCATCATTTCGGATAGAGGCACTCAATTTACTTCTCACTTTTGGAAGTCATTTCAAGAAGGGCTTGATACAAAGGTGAAATTTAGCACTTCATTTTTTCCTCACACGGATGGTCAAGCGGATCGTACCATCCAAACCTTAGAAGACATGTTGAGGGAATGTGTTATCAACTTCAAGGGTAATTGGGATGATCATATACCGTTGATAGAGTCTTGCTACAACAACAACTACCACTCGAGTATTGCCATGGCTCCATTTGAAGACCATTATGGTAGGAGGTGTCATTCTCTTATTGGGTGGTTTGAAGTAGGAAAGTTTTTTTTCTTGGTCCCGAGATGGTCTATGAAGCTAATGACAAATTTCGAGTCATAAGAGATAGGTTGAAAATGGCTCAAAGTCGGCAAAAGTATTATGCCAATAATATAAGAAGGGACCTTGAGTTTGATGTAGGTGATTAGGTATACTTGAAAATATCACCCATGAAAGGGTGATGAGGTTTGGTAGGAAAGGGAAACTTAGTCCTCGGTATGTGGGCCCTTACAAAATTTTGAAGTGAGTCGAGAAAGTGGATTATGAGTTTCAATTTTCAAATGAATTGGCCTCGGTTCACCCGGTGTTCCATGTTTCTATGCTCAAGAAATGTATAGGTGACCCAGTGTTTATTCTCCCTTTATAAGATTTAGGGTGAATGAGAACCTTTCTTATGAAGAGGTTCCAGTTGATATCTTCGATCGTCAAGTTAAGAAATTGAGGAATAAAGAGGTTTCCTCTATAAAAGTCCTTTTGAGAAACCACCAAGTTGACGGTGCAACATGGGAGGCCGAGGCCGACATTAGGGCCCGTTATCCTCATCTTTTTTCTATCACTCCTAGCCAAAGTTGAGGTTAGTAGTTTTTGTTAAATAAGAGTTTTGTATATTGTTAAACTCATCATGATTTTTTTCTAATATTTACATATTCTTGTAGAAATTCATGCTTAACTTGAGTTTTCATGAATTGTGTTCCTCATGATTGAATTGCACTTATATGTATTATGTTGTATTGCCCTCAAGAGAGTTTTATTTAGCATCCTTGATGTCGTTTTAAGAAGAAATTAACATGTCAACTCTTTAATGTTCATATTGAGCTCATGTTGTAATAGAGAAGGTAGTTCCTCCTTATATGATATGAAATGATGAGCTTTTGTATGTGATGAGTTGTGGATTAAGTTCCTATGTTTTGATGCGATGATTATGTGTTGAAAGGAGTTGAGAATTCCTCCTATGAGCTGTGACTCATTTTGATATTGCTTGTTGTTGGGATGCTAGTCTTGAGTCTCTGTATTTTTCTTGTATAAAGGTTCAAGGTGTCATTCGAGGGGGGGAGGGGGGGAATGTTACTAAGGGGGGAGCATTGAAACACCCGGAAACTCTATAAACTAAGTTAGAGCCTGACCTAATGAATTATGACCTAAAAAATGGGTAATTACAGTCCTAAGAGTTTGGGGAAAGAGTCGGGGAAGTAATGAGGGCTTGGAGATGAAAAACAAAGAAGAAATTTCGACGGGCAAGATATGAAGATGGCTGCGTGTCGTGAGCCTAATGCTTAATTCTGAAAATTTTAGCTCTGTGTCGCGGAGCTGACAAGTGGTCTTCTGCATCAAAATGCTTTTCAAAAATAAAAATTGGACCCTATGGTGCGTTGCGGACCCACCTCCAATTCTTGACAATTTTGGGATTTAATGAAAAGTCAAGTTGGACATTTGTTTTAAGGTCCAACTAGTGTAGGTTTTTTTTTAGTTATTTTAGGAGGGTTAATATATATAGTTATTATTTTTTACACCCATTCCCCAATAAAAAACACAAAACACTCAATTAGTCAAAAAATATTGAAGCTCTTCCTTCTCTCTAGTTTCTCTCTCTCCTAAACCTCTATTGAAGAACCTTGAAGCTCCAAGAAAAGGATCAATTCTCAAAGGATTCAACTTAATTTCATGGCTTAATATTCATTAAGGTATGGTTTCTTTCACTCTTGGGATTCCTTTCCCCAAGAGGTCCCTCAAAATATGTTTTCTAAATTTCCCTAACTCTATGGTTTTTCTCTACACATAGGTCTTCTTTGAAAAACAAAAATATGAATCAATTATAATGAATTATGATTACTTAAGGTTGTTTAGGTCTATAATGATGGGTAATTGTTGTTGTTCACTTGGAATTCCCTTGGACTCATGTTCTTTCCCAATTTCACAAATCTTGGATTTGCTATGGTGAATTGATTGAAGATAATGAATATATCAATGGTTTATATTGATGTTAGTTATGTTATTGCTCCATAAATTACCTCATATTATGTATTGGTTATGCATTGTTGGGTGGTTGAAGCATGAAGTCCCATGATGGGCAAGAAGGTATGAATCTTGGTTCTTCCTTGAACTCAAGTATGAAAGATGAATTGATTAGATAATAATGATGCTATATCTAATGTGTTATTGTGGCGTTGATGACAAGATCCCTCATCCTTTACCCTATACACTTGAATTAGCTATGAAATATGTATGTAGGATATGATATGATTGTTATATGATTCAAAGGTAGTTCTCATGATTATAATGTAATGCTAAAGTGAAAGGTTTACTCACTTGCTAGTGTTTCTAAATTCAAAGGATTGTTCTCAGTTATGAACCTCTATGAGCTATTATGATAAGATAATGTGAACTTAGGTGATGACTAAAAGATGATTACTAAAGGGAATAGATGATTAGCATGAAAGGGCATGTAAACGAGATGGGGTCTCACATTTAGTATGTCCGGCTCCCCACATGGGTTTTCCCACGTTTAGTAAGTCAGGACTTCCCAATATATGTGTTGTCTCATGCGATGGAAACCCCCGTATTTAGCAAGTTAGGGTTTCTAGTAACAATCTCCTTGACCCTTAACTATATTCCCACATAGGACTCTAGCTTAGTTGATCGACCTAGATAGCTATGTATAATTGGTTACACCTTATGCAAGTACTAACCCTCTCTTTTAGGTGTGGGAGTAGAACACCGGAATCCATGTACCTTACATGGTCTAATGTCGGTTATTACAACCTCTTTCCCTAATGTAAAAGTAAATGAATAAAGGAAATGTATGAACTCTTACTAGGGCTTTCTTAAGGGGTTCTACCTAGTGTAAGGAAGGGTATGGGACTTCTCTTACATATTGTACTTGTGGGATATTAAGAGATTATTGTAGTAGTGTTCCCTTATGACTATGTTTACTATGACTTATGTGTGATCCTTATGCATATGGTAAATTATGATATGATATTAGGATTTTATGTATGAAGTGGGCTGCTTAATGTGATACTTAGCTTTTGATAGGGATATGCGATTCTATTCTCTGCATTGCACAAGTATTGCTTGGGTTGTCTACCTGTTGGGATGATATCATGTTGGGTTGGCTTATGATGCACTTTATGTGCATATTGGATTTACTTGGTAAAAATCTTGTTTTGACAAAAATGTCCTTTTATGCATACATTGATAATTTTTATGCATCGAAACCATACTTAGTACGTGTGATGTACTAACCCATATTTTCTTTACTTTTCCCCAAGCATTGTAGGTTTAGGTCTTTGAGGAGATTTCAAGGCTATTTCTCAAGACACTTTATTTTCTTCTCCAAGTTGGTGAGTTCTCAAGTCCGAGGACAAGATCCTATGTTCTATCTTTTTAGTTCTTTGTTATGTTGAAAGAAATTGTTGATCTTTCCTATTTCTAGACTTCTTATTGATGTAAGGGCTAAGTCCGAATTTCTCTACTTCTATTGTCTAGATGGTATGATGTGACAAAGTTAGATTCTATTTTTCATATATGAAGTGAAGTTGAACTTCCAAAGTAAAATTTTTAATTTTTCCGCATTTTTAATCTATGATACATGCTATGACGAATGCTAAGGGCTTATATAAGACCTCTTCGAGGTCGAATAGGCTGGTTACGTCTAGGGGTGCTCTCAGGTCGTGACAAGCGGCCTCATGAAGAGGGATTGCACTATGTTAAGGGCTCAAGGAAGGTAAAATGCTCAAGCACAAATAAGTGCTCCAAATCCCGATGCTCCTATGAAGGATTACTTCTATGCTCTCCCAACCCGTGGTGATCAAGATAGCTCTCACGATGTTGTGTCTGGGTTGTTACAAGTATTCTTAATTAATGTATATACATTGTTGGATCCCGGTGCCTTTTTGTATTTTGTAACTCCTTTAGCAGCTATAAAATTTGATATGCTTCTCGATGTCTTAGATGAACCCTTTTTGGTTTCTACCATGGTGGGTGATTCCGTAGTTGCTAGAATAGTTTATACGGGTTGTCCCATCTATTGCCCATAGAGTCACATTGGTTGATTTGGTAGAACTTGATATGTTGGATTTTGATGTCATTTTTGGGATGGATTGGCTACATGCTTGTTTTTCTTCCATTGATTGTAGAACTGTAGTAGTCAAGTTTAAATTTCCTAATGAACCCGTTTTAGAATTGAAGGGGGGAAACTCAATCCCCAGAGGTCGAATCATTTCTTGTCTAAAAGATTGTAAGTTAATTTCTGAAGGATGTCTCTATCATATTGTGAGAGTCAAGGATCTTGAGTTCGAGACTCCTCTTTTAGAGTCGGTCCCCTTAGTGAAGGATTTTTCGGAAGTCTTTCCCGACAACTTGCCCAAAATTCCTCCCGAACGGGAAATTGATTTGAGCATTGATTTATTTTTGAATACGAAACCCATGTCAATCCCTCCTTACTAGATGGCCCTGGCCGAATTGAAGAAATTAAAAGCTCAACTTAAGGATTTAATAGATAAGGTTTTTTTCCCAACCAAGTATATCTCCATAGGGTGCTCTGGTGTTATGTGTGAAGAAGAAAAATGGGTCTCTTCGTATGTGTATTGACTACCGACAATTAAACAAGGTCACTATAAAGAATAAGTATCCACTCCCTAAGATTGATGACCTATTTGATCAACTCCAAGGAGTGAGTTACTTTTCAAAAATTGACTTGAGATTGGGTTATCACCAACTTAGGGTGAGTGCTGTAGATGTTCCGAAAACGGCCTTCCGAACAAGATATATGCATTTTGAATTCTTAGTTATGACCTTTGGTCTTATAAATGCTCGAAGGCTTTCAGGGACCTTATGAATCGTGTGTTTAGATATTTTCTTGACTCTTTTGTGATTGTCTTTATCGATGATACCTTTATATACTCCAAAAGCAAAAATGATCACATGAATCACTTGAGGATTGTTTTGCAAGTCCTTAAGTATCATCAACTTTTTTCTAAGTTTAGAAAATGTGAGTTTTGGCTATGGTCGGTTGCGTTCCTTGGTCACATTGTCTCTAATGAGGGTGTAGAGGTCGATTCAATAAAGACGTATGCGGTCAAAAGTTGGCCTAGACCATTGGGTCCTACTGACATCTGAAGTTTTTTTGGGTTTGGTCGGGTATTATAGGAGGTTTTTAAGGGATTTTCATCTATTGCATCTCCATTCGCGGCCTTGACCCAAAAGGAGGCCATGTTCGAATTTTTGAATGTTTGTGAAAAGATCTTCAAATTATTGAAAGCTAAACTCACCACTGCTCTGGTGTTGATCTTTCCGGAGGGTACCAAAGGATTTGTGGTTTATTGTGATGCTTCCCGAGTGGGTTTGCATTGTGTCCTCATGCAACATGGTAAGGTGATGGCTTATGCCTCAAGACAACTGAAGGTGCATGAGAAGAACTATCCAACTCATGACCTTGAATGAGCGGTCGTAGTTTTTGCTTTAATGATTTGGAGAAAGTATCTCTATAGGGAAACATATTGAGGTGTTTACCGACCACAATAGTCTTCAATATGTTTTTAGCCAAAACAAATTGAATCTTTGTCAAAGGAGGTGGTAGGAACTCCTGAAAGATTATGACATGATTGTCCTTTACCACCTCGGAAAAGCCAATGTGGTTGCGGATTCCGTGAGTTGTGTATCTATGGGTAGTGTGTCACATGCTGAAGAAGAGAAAATGGACTTAGCCCATGATGTACATACGCTGGCCCGGTTGGGTGAAGATTCTTCAATAGGAGGTGTCATGATCCGTCATAATTCCGATTCATCCATTGTTGTTGATGTGAAGTCTAAGAAACATCTTGACCCTATCGTAATGGAACTAAAAGAGCCGGTTCTAAAAAAATCTATAAAAACTTTCTCTCAAGGAGAAGATTGGGTGCTTAGGCACCAAGGAAGGTTATGTGTACCGTATGTGGATGGTCTAAGGGAAACAATCCTGGAGGAGGCCCATGGGTCCCTATATTCCATCCATCCGGGATCCACCAAAATGTATCATTACTTATGCAATATATATTGGTAGAACCGAATGAAAAGTGGCATAGCAAACTTTGTGGCTAGATGCTCAAATTGCTGACAAGTCAAAGCCGAGCATAAAGGACAAGGAGGTCTAACTCAAGATATTTATGTCCCCACTTGGAAGTGGGAAGATGTCAACATCGACTTCATGGTGGTTTGCTTCGTACCCATAGGCAACATGACTCCATTTGGGTTGTTGTGGATAGGTGAACTAAATCAACCCATTGCTATCCCGTCAAGGTTTCTTATTAGGCGGAAGATTATGCTAGGTTGTACATTAAGGAGATCGTAAAGTTGCATAGGCCCCTTTGTTGATCATTTGGGATAGAGGTGCTCAATTTACTTCCCACTTTTGGAGGTCATTCCAAAGTGCGCTTGGTACTTAAGTGAAACTGAGTACTACATTTCACCCTCAAAGAGATGGTCAAGAGGAACACACCATCCAAACCCTAGAAGACATGTTGAGAGTGTGTGTCATTGACTTCAAAGATAATTGGGATGACCACCTACCTTTGATAGAATTTTCCTACAATAATAACTACCATTCGAGTATTGCTATGGAACCATCTGAAGCAGTTTATGGTAGAAGGTATTTGTCTCTTGTTGGGTGGTTTGAAGTGGGTGAATTCGCTCTTCTTGGTCCTGAGGTAGTCTATGAGGGTACGGAAAAAGTTTGACTTATAAGAGAATGTTCGACAATGACTTATAGTCAAAAAAGTCATATGCCGACAATATAAAGAGGGACATTGAGTTTGAAATAGGTGATTTGGTCTACTTGAAGATCTCACCCATTAAATGGGTGATGAGGTTTAGTAAGAAGAGTAAACTTAGTCCCCGATATATGGGACCTTATGAGATCTTGAAGCATGTCAGAAAGGTCGCTTATGAGTTGAAATTTCCCAATGAATTGGTCTTAGTTCACTTGGTGTTCCATGTTTCTATGCTTAAGAAGTGTATAGGTGACCTGGTGTCTATTCTCCCTTTAGAAGGTTTAGGGGTGAATGAGAACCTTTCTTATGAACATGTCTCAATTGAGATCTTAATAGCCAAGTTAAGAAATTGAGGAATAAAGAGGTTGCCTCCGTAAAATTCCTATAGAGAAACTATCTAGTTGAGGGTGCAACATGGGAGTTCGAAGCTGACATGAAATCCCGCTATCCTCATCTCTTTCCTTTTACTACTAGCCAAGGTTGAGGTTAATAGTTTCTCTTAATGTAGTATATATTAAGAGTCATATGTGTTGGTGATCTTTTCATGATTTCCTTGTATGTGCATATTCTTGTGGAAATCCATGCTTTAACTGTCTGTTGAGCTTTCATGAATTATGTTTCTCATGGTTGACTGGCACTCACATGTATTGTGTAATATCTTCTTCATGAGAGTGAGATTGAGCATGTTTGATGTTGTCTTGAGAAGAGATGTCATGTGGTATGCTTAATGTACATATTGATGCTCACTGAATATGGAGAAGGTAGTTCCTTCTATACTTATGTGAAGTAACGAGTTTTGAGCATAATGATGTTGTGGATTAAGTTCTTATGTTTTAAAGATACGATTTTGTGTAGAAAGGAGTGCAGAATTCCTCCTATGAGTTGTGACTCTTTTTGATATTGTATGTGGTGGGCTGCTAGTCTTGAGTCTTTTTCCCCTATAAATGGTTTAAGGTGTCATTCGGGGATGAATGTTCCTAGTGCCTAAGCTACTGAATTATGACCTAAAAAGGGGTAATTACAATCTTAAGTGTTAGGGAAAGAACCCTAAAAGTTTAGAGGGTTTAGAGATGACAAATGAAAAAAAGAAAAATTTAGGCAGTAACTTGGGGGAGCAAAAGGGCATCGCGGACCTGCTCCAGCCATGCCCAAAAAGAGTCCCCGCAACGCGGAGACGATCGTGGACCCTTTTGTCCCAAAATTTAATTTTGTAAAACTTCAAAGAACACCTCTGCGTCGCAGACTGGTTCTACGATGATAATTCCGAAAATAAAAGTCAAATTTGACTTAATTAAAAGGTCCAACTAAGTGAGGGGTGTATTGGCTATTTTAGGGGTTGGGTATATATTGATTTTATTTCAGTTTTTACCCTATTTTACCAATCAAAAATAAAAAACCCCAAATTGAAAATCAATAAGCTCTCTCTTCTATCGAAATTCTCTCTCTACCTAAATACTCCATTGAAGAACATTGAATTTTCAAGAAGAGGATCAATTCTCCAAGTTTTCCACTCAATTTCGTGGCTAAGTCTTCATTAAGGTATGGTTGCTTTTACTCTTTGGATTTTTTTCCCCAAGAGGTCCCTTCAAAGATGTTTTCAAAATCTCCCAAAATCTAGGGTTTTCCTCTACACATGGTTTTCTTTCTTAAACGGAATTTATTAAATAATTATGATGAATTATGATTACTTAGGGTTGTATAGGTGTATAATGATGGGCAATTGTTATTATTCACTTGAAATTTCCTTGGACCCATGTTCTTCCCCAATTTGATAAATCTTGAATTGTTATGACGAGATGATTGAGAGGATGATTATATACATTGGTCTTTTTTTATGTTAATTATGTTATTAATTCTTGAATTACCTTGTATTGAATGTTTATTATGCATGATGAGGGTAATTCCCTTGAAGGACAAAAATGTACGAAGATTCTTCCTTCATTCAAACTAAGTATGAAGGGTGAATTACTTGGAATATGATGATTCAATATCTATTTTGTAGTTGTGGTGTTGATGATTAGATCTCCTCATCCCTAACGCTATGCACTTGAATCAAGTATGAAGTATGTATGTATGCTATGGTATGATTGTTATATGATTGAAAGGTAGTTCTCATGATTATATTGAAAAGTTAAAGTGAAAGGTTTACTTACTTGCTAGTATTTCTAAAGTCAAAGGGTTGTTCTCACTCATGAACAACTGTGAGCTATTATGATAAGATGTTTACATAAGAGTCTAGTAAAGGCTAATGTGAACTAATGTGATGACTAAAGAGGATTAATAAAGGGAATAGATGCTTAGCACGGAAAGAGCATGTAAATGAGATAGGGGTCTCATGTTTAGTATGTCCGGCTCCCCACATTGGTTATCTCATGTTTAGTAAGTCCGGATTCCCAAGATATGTGTTGTCTTATGAGATGGAAACCCCAATGTTTAGCAAGTCAGGGTTTCTAGTAACAATTTCCTTGTCCCTTAACTATGTGCCTACATAGGACTCCAGCTTAGTGGATCCAGCTAGATAGCTATGTATGAAAGTTACACCTTAGGCAAGTGATAACCCTCTCTTTTTGGTGTGGGAGTAAAACACCGGATTCCATGTAGCTCACATTGTCTATGTCGGTTATTGAAACCTTTCCCTAATGTAAAATTAAATGAATGAATGAAATGTATGAACTCTCACTAAGGCTTTCTTAAGGGGTCCTACATAGTGAAAGGGAGGTATGATACTTCTCTTACACATTGCACTTGTGGGGTCCTAAGATATGGTTGTAGTAGTGTTCTCTTAAGACTATGTTGGTTAAGACTTATGTATTGTAAGCTATGTATGATTATTATGAATATGGAAAGTTATGGTGAAATATGATATTATGAATGTGTGCATGAAGTAGGTTGTTTAATGTAATACTAAGCATTGGATAGGGTTATGGGATTCTATTCTTTGCATTGCACTTGTATTGATTGGGTTGCTTACATGTTGGGATGATATTATGTTTGGTTGGCTTTTGATACTTACCTTATGTGCATATTGGTTTAACTTAGTAAAAAGAATGTTATAACTAAAATGTCCTTTTATGCATGTTTTAATTGTTTTTATGCATAGTAACCATACTTAGTATGTGTGTTGTACTAAACCATATTCTCTTCACTTTTCCCAAACAATGTTGGTTCGGGCCTTTGAGGAGATGTCAAGGCTATTTCTCAAGACACTTGGATTTGCTTCTCCAAGTTGGTGAGTCCTCAAGTCCGAGGATAAGACCCTATGTTCTAGCTTTTTAGTTCTTTTGTTATGTTGAAAGACATTGTTGTACCTTCCTATTTCTAGACTTCTTATT
This sequence comes from Solanum sitiens, assembly GCA_016801875.1. Taxonomy (NCBI): domain Eukaryota; kingdom Viridiplantae; phylum Streptophyta; class Magnoliopsida; order Solanales; family Solanaceae; genus Solanum; species Solanum sitiens. The sequence goes on from JABWTJ010000073.1 coordinate 122,414, forward strand.
GATGTAAGGGCTAAATCCCAATTTCTATACTTCTACGTCTAGATGGTGTGTTGTGACAAAGTTAGTTTCTATTTTTCATATATGAAGTGAAGTTGAAATTCCAAATTAAAAGTTTTTAATTTTTTGCCTTCTTATTCTATAATACATGCTATAAAGAATGCTAATGTCTTGTGTAAGACCTATTCGAGGTTGAATACGCTGGTAACGTCTAGGGGTTCTTTCGGGTCATTACATTAGATTTGATCTAGAAGACTTGACATAGAGTAGGTGAGGAATTGAGGTGATAAGTTGCAATAAATATGAGTGGTAAAGTGAGAGAGCCTAACGTTTAGATAAAGGCAGTAAAGTGTGGCTAAGTCACAAGAGTAACAAGAAGCATTAATAGGTGTACTAAGAGGGTGTGTAATCAAAAGAGGTTAAGCATAACACCTTTGAAAGAGGTCTTAGTACCTACCTATTGAGAGTTCGGTATTCATGAAATAACCTTCTCCCAAGTGTTAGAGCAAAAAAGGATGTAGACCAGTTAAGAGCTGATGGAATAGGTCCATAGCTTTCAAGTGTAAGCTTTAGCCCGTAGGGGGAGATGGCAAGATGAGAAACCAAGTCAAGTGTTTGAGAGTAAGATAGTAATGAGTTCCAAAAAATTTGGGGGATATCGTTTTAGAAGTCCTTTTAGTGGTGGGGTGATGTTAAAAAGAGAAGGTTAATGATCTTATCATGATAGTGATGGTGTGTTTATTCCATCTAAGGTTATTGATGAGAAGGAAGAAAAAGATGAGGTTTCCTATGAGAAATAGTTAAAATGAGAGCCCTTAGTTGGTTTCCGAGGAGTTTGTTAGTAGGATTCCGTGGAGCTGTTAGAGTACTAAGCTTGAATGTGGTGTGGTTAAACATTAGGTGGGTCTTGATATAAGTCCAATGTGATGGTAAAGAGTAATAGTCTTGGATTGAGATTCCCTATATAGAAAGTTATTGAAACCAAACTTAAGGATTTCGGTTAAGCTTGAATATACTAAGAGCATACCATTAGACTCAAACCTTAGTAAGAGTAACCCTGTTTCATACCCAGTGCAACCGTTATTCAAGGACGAATGATCCCAAGGGGGAGAAATTGTAACACCCCAAAAATATTTTTGAATTAAGACTCGAACCATCATTTGCTGTGAGTAGGATTCTAACGAGGAAATTAAAATTTCTTGAGTGTTGAGGTCACTAGATGTAGCACCTTGAGTTCCCTGAAGAACTAAAGGGAGTTCATTCAAGCCATTCCTAAGTTTCTTTATGTTTTGGGTCAACTTCAAACAACCATAATTTTTAGTATAGGATGAGTTAGGTCGGCTACAAGGTATCCAATGAAATTTCTTTGATTTATATTTCCAACCTTGCTGATTTTGCTAAGTTTTGAGTTCGGACGACTGAGTATGCCCTTTTGAAGTCAGGATATCTAGTTAACGAAAGCTACCCAATAATAGTAAAGGGGTATTTTGGCCTTTTACTTACCCAATCAGATTAATTCATGTTTATTAATATTTTTAGGGGTCTAATCCTGTTAGATTCAGTTTTATAATCCTATTATATGCCTATGATTTTATTTGAGAGTTAAAGAAGAGAAAAGAGGAGAGGATCAATGCGTTCGTCGAGATTCTTACATTTTGTTGTAGATTTTTTCCATATCTTTAATGCCTAAGAGGTATGTAAGCTTCCACAGCATTGGGTTTGTTTACCAACACACCAATTAGGTTATTTTCAGTGAAATTTTGTTCTTGAATGTTTAAAGATTAGAGTTCTTGATGAGTTCTTGAGAAGTGTACTTGAAGTTCATTCTAATCTTGTTTTGTTGAGATTTTTATTATTTATTGAGATTAAATTTAGTAATTTGAGTGTTGTTTTGAGTAGATTATAAAGCACTTATTTTAAGTAATCGAATCCAAATGTTAGGGGAATAAACTATTTGATTCTAGGTGAGTTAGGGTAAGAGAACGAGCAAATAAAGTCATTGGATGTTTCTTGGTTGGGGCCTGGTTACCCACGCCATCAAGAGCACCCCAACCACTTCTCTAAAGTTTAGGGTCTAGTGCCCCACGCCACTCAGTGCGCCAGGTTTGCCTGCCCCCACCTATTTTTCATCGTTTCATCCGTTTGAGTTCTGCCCCCATCTATTCTTCATCGTTTCATCCGTTTGAGTTCTTTTAAATGGTACCTTTAATCACATTAATTCTAAAAACTCTAAACTACTTCTAAACACCTAGATATCATTCATAATATGATCATAAACTTGATTTCATAATTTAAATTCAAGGTAGATTTAAGAGTTAAGTTTTTGAGAATTATTTTTAACATTGTAAGAATGTCCCTTTGAGTCCTTTTGTAGAGTCTTCTACAACTTCTAGTAACTTACTTCAAGACTCGAGCAAGTGAGTATGAGAATGTATTCATGAGTCTAGTTTGTCATCATGAGATCCTTCATAGCTTGAACCATAACTCTTGAATTCATAATGCACATTTAATAGAGAGTTATGAGTAGAGTACAAGAAAACCTTTGAGCTCAATTGTGAATCCTTTGAGATCAACTATTAATTTGAACTAAGTTATGAGTAAGTAAGAGAACAAGAAGAGTCGTATACATGATTTACAAGTATTTATGTAGACCTCCGAGTCCATTGGTTCATTCCACTATATTCCGCATGGACTCCATAAATTGAGTATCATTGAGAGGCGTAGTATCTTCAAGTTTTAAGTCTTGAATATTGAGTTCCTAATCCTTGTGAGATTATATTTCTAATTATGGGACTATTACATGTTACCCATGAAGTCCTTGAGTTGAATTCTTCATGCCCATAATTTTGCATGAACCCTATAAGTCTAATAAGCTTGAGATAAGAAGTATATTTGAGTCCTTGAGTTGAGTAGTTCATGCTTATAGTTCCGCATGAACCCTCCTAGTTAAGCATTATTAAAATTAGTAGTATCATTTAAGTTCTTGAGTTCCAAGTGTTGAGTTCTTTCTATAGTTATGAGTCATCCACAATTATAATTCGGTGTTGATGAATCCACAAATGGGACTCATTTAGGGCTTTATTTTGAAAGAAATAGTGTCCTCAAATGCTTATTTAGTCTCTATATCTGATGAAAACTCTTAAGTTTCACTTATTTGAAGTTTTAGTGTAAGCTTGGAAACTTACGCGCAAAAGGGAGCAAAAAGGCTGAAAAGAACGCAAAGTTGAAGCCTGAGCTTTGCCAAGTGCACTTGGTGAGTCGCTGAAGGGAAGTACTGCACCCTTTGTTCCAGCAAGCGAAGCCCCCAAGGAAGTGGATCAAAAAGGCAATGAAAGGAGAAGTTGGTGCTTCGCCGAACATTTTCGCGAAGTAATGCTATATCGCCCAATGGTCCAAAATATGACGATGCTGAAGGTAAGAGCAAAACGACGATGAGATAGAAGAAGGGCGATCCGTAGAGTCATTTGGTGATTATGACTAACCTCGTCAAATTGTCCGCCGCAACACTTAATTTGAATGCTATAAATAATAGTTGTATGTTTTATTATTGAGAGTCCAAACATTATTGTTAATTTTCACTTTTAGAATATTAGTATTTGTATTTTTCTCTAAAGTTTGGAGTGGGTTTTGGGATATTTGAAGAAAGAAGGTTCTCATCTTCCCCAAGTTGGAAGTGGGTCTTCTCCATTCTTCTTGTTTTGCTTAAATCAAGGTTTAATTTCTTATACCTATTTGATTTTATTATCATTTTAGGTGTCTTTTTTTATCGCTTGATGTGTGGCTAAAACCCCCCATTCTGGGGGTGTGCTTTAGCAAATAGAGTTGATATTATTATTGGGTTTTGCTTGCTGATAGGTTAGGTGTATTTTAATGGTGATTTCACGTAGAGGTTGTGATTTAACTTAATTGGTTTGTAGTTTCAAATAGAAACTCACCCGTGTGTTTTCGGCTTTCCTAAGAGGGAGCTCGCGAAACTAAGACTACTAGACTGATGGCCTAAGGAGTGGGTCTACATGAGGTTCAACCCGAGAGGGTAAGCCCTAGTACCATATCCTAACACTCAGCTTGAAAGAGTGAGTGAAGTAAGGCGTAAGCTGGTCTTCATGCAGCAAATGGGTGTCTGAGATGAACAAATTTGAAATGGGGTCGTTGCCCGAGAAGGAACTTATTTCCATCTAAAGCTTAGCCTAGTCACTATTTTCTTGCAAATTTCTTATCGAAAGCATGCACCCAACTACCCATCTCAACTTGTATTGCGGTCAGAACCCAAGAACTTTTACCCATTCATGATTTTCTTGTTACTTTTGTTTTTCTTACTATACTTGTGACAAAACTTGCATTTTGATATTTGACACTTTTGTGTCACCCGCATAATTTAATATGTTTTTATTCGCAAATTTCTTTAGCTCTGACTAATTAAAATTAAATTCTAATTGACTACATATTTTCGAAACCGCTCCCTTGGGGCATGACCCTAACCCTTGGTTCGATTACTATATTATCGACGATCGTAGACACTCATACCGTAGGTTTGTGTCATTGGGCACGATAAGCATCAAAATGGTGCTGCTGCTGGGGAGTGGTGTCACTTAGAAATGTAGTTAAAAAGGGTTTTTGTTCTTTTTAGTGTAGTTTACTAATTTTATTTGTAGTTTTGTTTTCTTTTTATTTTTAGTTGTTTGTGTATGCAGTTCCTCTAAGCATTGTTGAAAGAGTGGGTGACCAGTCGTTTGAGTTAGATCAAGAAGTCGAGGGTGACTTCAAGTTAACTACACTAGTATCTCAACTAAATGACTTAACCACCAAAATATCTGAGGTGGAAAACTAGTGCAAACACCAAGAGAGGTATATACCTCCTCATGAGTAGAAGAAATCTAGAGAAGATGAGAAAAGTTGTGTTGACAACATCCTTCAAATCATTCTCCAAAATATGACTAATCAAGATCGAGTGTTGGATTAAATGAGAGAGAATAATGAAGTGTTGAATAAATTGATTGGATCTCACTCTAGATCAATCCAACAAATCAGATCACTCCTAATATTTGCAATGCCTCAGCTCCATCCAAACGATACATTGGAGTTACCTAGTGACAGTAGGTTTAACTCCAAAAATAGGGAGTGAGGAAGGACCTACGTCGTGCCAAGATGTTAAATAAGACGCTTCTTTGGAGGCAACTCAACGTCTTAAGTGCCTTTAGGAGTTTACTTTTATAAATAATAATGTGTTGATGTTGCATGATTGAACGAGGAAAATGTCAAAAATTCGAAGTTTTGCAAGCATAAAGTCCATTCACTCTTTCTCCAAACAGGTCGGCAAGACAGGATGAATCCGTCGTATTGTTCAATGCATATGCATTTTAAAAGCCTGTAAAACTTGGCTAACTCAAAAGCATCTTGGCGCATTGCAAATCTTTTTGGCGATCTTGATGTAGACCGCCAACTTCATACCCAACATATTGAAAATCTTGCAGAAAAGGCGGGATAAATAACCACTCGGTGTATCACCGAATGGGTCAGCAAGTTCGACTAACTTCGCCAAAAGGACAAAAATTGAACGTTTATATAAAGGCCAAGGGACAAACCTTTTGAATCTTTCACTTTCCCTCATTTCAAACTCCTCAAAATCACACCAAAGGTATTATTCTCTAGATTCTTGTCTTAAATTAGTATTGTAGTTGATAATCAAGTGTGTGAGATTAGATTTCTTTGCCACCTAGCATTACCATATTAAATTTATCGGCATCAGAGGTTAGCCTCTTAAACCCCAAATTAATTTTTGATAATTTTAAACTCTTTATCAAGTTAGTATTAGGATGACGTGTGCTGGGCCTCTGTGATAGAAATAGGTTGTCGATATGGTATTTGTAATTCAAAAATTTTGCCTGAAATGCATAAATATTTGAATGTCTTGGTGTTTATACTTTGTTTTGATTAAAATCACAATGGGTGTTGCCTAATTGTTGTCATGTTGTTTAGGTGAAGTCTAAGTGACCCACCATTATCCGATGAGGGAAAGAGTGACAACTTTCTTAGGGATAATCGTAGTTAAACGACCAAATTTGTTAAAAATCGAAAGAAGTCTGAGTACTCCGAGGTGATGTGAAGTATGTGTCTTGTATGAATTTCATGTTTGCATGATTTCATTTTGTTTTTTAAGATCGTCAGGATGGTTTTGAAAGTTTGATTTTAAAATGGGCACGTTGTGTCATTCGACAAGTTGAGTCAACCTCACCGAATGATTCGGAAGTTTGCCTACTGATTATAGACCGCCCATAACTTTCATCCTTTGTGCTTAAAGTTCTAGAACCTTTGGCATACACATTTGTGATCACCGAGAGTAAGCGGCGACTCACCATTAGGATTTTGAATCGCTCTTTGCATGCCCCTTATTCCCTCCTTCAATGTGTCCTTCGGCGGGAAATTCTGTCATCACCATAAGTAGTCGGTGATTCACCGTAAATATTCAGCGTTTTGCCAAAGTAGACTTTCCCACTGCCATTTTGCCTAAATTGTAGGCTTTTCCACTAGGCCAGCTCGACCTAGATCACAAAAGAGATTTGGCAAATCTCAAAGTGGAACAACAAACCTGTCTGCAACAATTTCCTGTGTTTGAATTTTGTTGTTATTTTGACTAATCACATCCTTTTGCAGATATGGTACGCACCAACCTTAATATACAACTCCAATAGAAGTCAGTTCTAGTTATTTGTATTAACAAAAGGGGTTCAAATCCTCCGAAGCAGGGAGGAGATAACTTCAACCAAGCAGAGGTAAAAAGTTTAAAGAGTGGTAATGAAAAGAGTAATCAATCACTGATTCATCAACAAAGTAGGGGCCAAGAGCAAACTACATCTACATCTACTAGGGTTGCACCACCACCAACTTCTCCTAATCCAACCTAGAGCTAGCACAGGCACCTCTAGTGTCCCCCACACCATCTATGGCTCCTCAGCCACGACTACTGAACAAGTTAAAGTGTGTTGGGGTTTGGTTAATCATAGAAGAGAAACTCTTGTTGATGGAGGGGTTGGACTTATATCCTGATGTTTTAGATAAACTTTACTTCCATGAGATTGAGCGGATAAAGAGACCCCGAGGCCCATACATTCCTCATTGGGCCAGGGTGTTTTACACAGAGCAATGGTGCCCAAGAACAAGAATCAGACAAGTAAGGTCTGTTACAGGCCGAGTCACAGAGGTAGAGTGCTATAACGAGCATGTAAAAGTTGTGATGGGAAGGCCGCTACACTCAGTACGTCCTTATGAGGGATTGCCCCCTGCTGCATCATTAGATGAGCTAAAGGAGTTGTTAGCTTCTATGATTTATGAGGAAACCAACAGATGGATCGGGTTTGGCACTTCTATTGAGAAGCGGGATCTGAACATTGCTGCTAGATTTTGGTTTGGTTTCATCAGCAACACCATCATGCCATCACAGAACGAGTCAGTTCTACGCCTCCGCAAGACACCTGCCTTGGCTGTATCATGCACAAGAGGAATATCGATCTGGGATGCTAACGTTGATGAGTCCTCGAATCGCACTCATTTAGGGATTTATTTTAATGTAAATAGTGTCCTAAATATCTCATTTTATCTCAATATCTAATGAAAACTCTTGAGTTTCAGGTATTTGATGTTTTAGGGTAAGCATGGACACTAAGGCATAAAACAGAACAAAAAGGATGAAAAAGATGTGAAGTTGAAGCCTGAGCTCACAAAGTATACTTGGCAATCCGCTGAAAAGCTGCATTTTGCCCTTGTTCCAATATGGGTAGCCCTGAAGGATGGGGATTAAGAAGGTGATGGAAAGGAGCAGTTGGCGCTTTGCCGAATAGTTTCGTGAAGCAGAGTTATTCTGCCCAATGTTACAGCATGCATAGACAATGAAGTCAAATCACAAACAGTGACGAACTAAAAAAAGGGAAAATCGCCGAATCACTTGGCAATTCACGACTAAATTTGCCGAACAAATTCGCCAGCACTTAATCTGAAGTCTATAAATACTAAAATCTCTATTTTCTTAGGGGGTCCGAATATTATTATCAACTTTCACTTTTAGAATTTAGCTTATCATATTTTCTCTCAAGTTTGGAGAGGGTTTTTGTGGGAGACTTAAAGTAAGAGGTTCTTTTTCCTCAAATCGGAAGTGGGTCTTCTCAATTCTTTTTCCTTTGCTCATAATAAGGTTTAATTTCTTATACCCATTTGATTCCTTTATTATTTTATATGTATTTGATTGTATCTTGATGTGTGGCTAAACTCTCCCTTCTTGGGGTGTGATTTAGCAAATATGTGTGTATAGTATTGTTTGGTCTTGCCTGCTAACATGATTAGATGAACTTTAATAGTGATTTCACCTAGTGGTTGCAGTTTAAATTAATGGGTTTGTAGTTGCAAATACTAAACCACCTGTGTGTTTTCATCTTGCTCGAGAGAGAGATCGTGAAACTAAGAACGCTAGATTGATGTCCTAAGGAGTGAGGTGGCAAGAAGCTCAATAAAGAGGGTGAGCCCTTGCTTTATATCCAAGTATGTTTCATCGAAAGAGAGGGTGTAGATAAGGCGTAGGCTGGTATTTTTCAGACGAGTGGGTGTCCGAGAGGAACCCATTTGATGTGGAGTAAGTTTCCCGTGAGGGAATTTACTTTCACCTAAAGCTTAGCCTAGTTACCATTATTTTGCAAATTTTCATATTGAAAGCAACTACCAATCGATTTACGAGAACATATATTGCGGTCACACCCCAAGAACTTTCCCCCACACTTGATTTTCCCTTTAATTTTAATCATTTTCTACAACTTGTGATAAACCCCTTTTTGATATTTGACCCTTTGGTGTCACAACTTGAATTTATATTGTTTTTCTTCGATAATGTCTTGAACTACTACTAACTAGTATGAAATTCTAGTCAACTACTATTTACACTACCACTCCCTTGGGACACAACCCCAACCCTTGGTTTGCTTACTATACTCGCTTTGATTCATAGACACTCAGACTGTAGGCTAGTGTCATTGCTCACGAGAAATTAAATTGTGAAGAATCAAAATGGTGTCGTTTTCGGGAAGTTGTGTCACATGAAAATGTAGTTCTTTTAGAGCTTTTAGTTCTTTGTAGTTATAGTTTTGCTAACCTTAGTTTTAGTTTTAGTTTTGCTTATTTGATTTATAAAGAAGGAAATCAAAAATGGATGAGCACTGTGGATGTGACACAAATTATCCTCTCCTGAAGTTATTGAACCTCAGGGATAATCTACTGACAATCAAAGAGGCATGGGAGGAGAAAATTTCGAAAATGTGGTTGAGGTTAGAAGAATTCTTGCACACATGCCCATCTCATGGAATGCCTGATAAGACACCGTTAGATTGTTTCTATTAGGGTCTCGAACCCAAAAATAAAAGAATAGCTAAGCACCTTTTCGAAGGGGGAATGCAGAACCAACCCTACACTTTTGTCGCTACACTACTTGGTAAAATGGTCAAAACCAACAAAGAATCCCAAAAGAAATATAAATGGAATAAACTGGTGGCGCAAGTAGATGTGCTATCCAAATGTGCGATGGGGTTAGAAGATCAAGCCAGAGAAAGGGAAACGAGCATTTCTCTTTGAGGGTGCAAACAGAAAAAGAAGCATGAGAGTGTGCAAAGTGACGACACCCCTTCACTCATCTAACAAAACCTTGATGAGCATGACAAGAAACTAAATATCATGAAGGAAAACATTGATATGCTAAACGAATTAACTACTTTAACTCCATGACCATTCATTTGCAGGATGCTCAAATCACCCATTTGATGACAGGCAACTATCCTCTATTCTCCGAGGATTCACCTAATTACACCATGGGTGATTCCAAGGGCGAAGAATAGTTGTAAACATCGCGTCATGCCTCAAAGTTAAATCAAACACTGTTTAGGAGGCAACCCAAAAACTATAGTATCTATTATGTTCATATCGATAAAATAAGAGTATGTTAGTTTTGTAGGTTGAAATGTGGTAAGCGCTAAAACGGTGCAAAGTGGCGACCAGTAGATCCAGTTGGCGAGTAGACGAAGACACCGACTATCAATTATCTTTCGTCTTTTAACTCAAGGTATCCTCTAAACCTTGAGTTTGTATAACTCGGCGAGACCAACAAGGTGTTGGCGATTCGCCCACTAGATAGGCGACTCTGTTGAATCCTGCCATTTGAACATCTAAGTTTGTTGAGAAGTTCTGTAAAACTCAGCGAAGTACAAATCCTTTTGACGATGCGTCGAACAATCTAGAAGTCAAAATATTATCGGTGGATGAGAGAAAACTGGAAGTTGTAGGCCAACACATAAAAGGTAGCTGACGAAGCATTTGAGGACATGGGATGAAGAAAGGTGCATTGTACTAGAGAGAAAATCTACACTAAGCTTAATGAATGACTCGACAATGCACCCAACATCCATACCTTACCTTATGTTGAAAGTTACATCTACTGAAGGACTCCAACTCAAAATAGCTACCTAACCAGGATTATTCTCTACCCCTATCTTTTTCTTTCTTTAAATTTGACCTCTTATTATTGTTATATATTTGAGGACAAATACTTCTTTTGTGGTGGGGTGAGGCCTACCTTGTGTTTTGCTTTTTAAGAATAGTTATATGTTTATTTATAATTGGGCTTTTTGTTTTTAATTGTGTTTTAAAACATCTTTCGCAACTGTTTGAGCTTATTTCTCTATTTTGGGCTCCTTATTTCAAAATAATTTTGACCCTTCTTAAAATTTTTCAAATATTGTCATTTTTGAAAATTTCGCCACCTCTTGTGTTGAAAGTGGTTGTTCTTGTATAAAATTCAAGTCTCGTTTCCAATAATACCGATGGCTTGAATAGTGCCCTCAATCGAACAAATATTTTCATAGACAAGATGTGAACTCTCCGCATCTCATTGTGATTAGCCATTTATTGAATTGATTCTTTTGTAATGACCGTTGCACACTAGCGTAAGTGTGTAGTCTTGTTTGACTTAACTGTAAATGCATTGTGTGATCAAATTACCTTGAACCTTGCATAAACAAACTTAAGATTTTCCCAGTTAGTATGATTAATTTATAAAGGTGTCCTCTTGATATGATCTTAGGCAATTTTAAAGAGTGTAAACCAACTTAGACATATACCTCTTTTGTGGCCTATCCGTAAGTGTGTGAATATCTTTTGAACACCCTTTAGCCTTACCTGTAGAACCTTGATGAAACCTAGACCTTACGTTATCCATCACCTATAATACTCTTGTTATGTGATTTAAGTGAATAGCCAACTTCGGCCAAAGTCCTAAGTTGGGGGTGTGGTAAGAAGGGAAAGGAGAGGTCAAGAAGTGCAAGAAAAGTCTCGCAAACCCATGGAATTGTAGAAAAATGGAAACCCTATATATATATAAAGAGAAGAAAGGAAAAGACAAAGGAAAGAAAAGAATGAAAAACAAAAAGTTGTGGAATAAAAGTACAAAATAAATCGGGTTTCCAAGCAATCTGTGAAGAAGAATAAAGAGATGGCTTAAAAGCACTTGACTAAGGATTGAAGAAGGACGATAGGGAATATCTTGAGGAAATAATATCTCATTGAGGAAAAAGTCACTGAGCATAAATGACCATAAATTTGCACTCAGCCCCCTCAGAAGCCTTAGAAAGACATTTGTGATCTTGAGTAAGACGAACCGAAGATCAATTGGAAAATCAGGGCAAACTTATGGGTTAAAACATGCATGGGTTCCTCTTTGTGAGGGTTGCATCTGATTCCTGATCTTAAATTGACTAATCTTTGTGTGTGAATATGGAATCATTCTTTGTGTTAGGGTACTTTTGTTGATCTTGAACTTGCATAAGTAGCAAGTATCGCGAGCACGAGAATCTTTTGTAATGGTGTGTCACAACTTGAATATTTGAGTATACAATTGAGCTATGCTTGAGTAATTTGAGTCTTGTTGTGAATGTTCATGATTGAGTCTTGTGTAGCACTATTTTAGAAATCCTATTTAAACTGCTGAATTTGAGTTTTACTTGAGGACAAGCAAAAGTTTAAGTTGGGGGTGTTGATGAGTCCTTGAATTGGACTCATTTAGGGCTTTATTTTAATGTAAATAGTGTCCTAAATTTCTCAGTTTATCTTATTATCTGATGAAAACTCTTACGTTTCAAGTATTTGAAGTTTTAGCGTAAGCATGAAAAAGAGCTGAATTTGAAGCTTGAGCTTTGCCAAGTATACTTGGCGATCCGCTGAGGATCTGCATTTCTCCAATATTCCTACATGTGAAGCCCTGAAGTAAGTGGACTAAGAAGGTGACGAAAAGGAGTAGTCGGCGCTTTGCCAAATAGTTTTGGAAAGCAGAGTTATTTCGCCCAATGTTAAAGCAGGCATATATAATTAAGGCAAAGCACAAACGACGACGAACTAAATAAAGGGAGAATCGCCGAATCCCTCAGTGATTCACGATTAAATTTGCCGAATGGATTTTCCAGCACTTAATATGAAGTCTATAAATACTAAAATCTTTATTACTTTTAGAAGGTCCGAACATTATTATTAATTTTCACTTTTAGAAAATAGCTTATTATATTTTCTCTCAAGTTTAAAGAGGGTTTTTGTGGGAGACTTTAAGAAAGAGGTTCTTCGTCCTCAAACCTAAAGTGAATCTTCTCCATTCTTCTTCTTTTTCTCATATGAAGGTTTAATTTCTTATAGACATTTAATCCCTTTAACATTTTAGGCTTATTTGATTATTGCTTGATGTGTGGCTAAAAACCCCTCATTCTTTGGGTGTGATTTAGTAAATACGTGTTGATATTATTGTTGGGTCTTGATTGTTGATAGGATTACATGTATTTTAATGGTTATTTGACCTAGTGGTTGTGGTTTAAATTAATGAGTTTGTAGTTGCAAATACAAAACCACCTATGTGTTTTTGGGTTGCTCGAGAGAGAGGTTGCGAAACGAAGACTGCTAGATTGATGTCCTTAGGTGAGAGATTGCAATAGGCTCAGCCCGAGAGGGTGATCCCTAGCTGTATATCCATGGAACTTTCATCGAAAGAGAGGGTGTGGATAAGGCATAGCTTGTTCTTCATTAGACAAGTGGGTGTTCGAGAGGAACCCGTTGTATATGGGGTAAGTTGACCGAGAGGGAATTTACTCTAACCTAAAGCTTAGCATGGTTACCATTATTTTGCAAATTTTCCTATCGAAAGCAAGAATCCATCAATTTATGTCAACATATATTGCGGTCACACCCCAAAAAAATTCCCCCACACTTGATTTTCCCTTTAATTTTAATCGGTTTCTACAACTTGTGACAAAACCCCTTTTAGATATTTGACACTGGTGTCACAACTTGAATTTATTTTGTTTTTCTTTGATAGTGTTTTGAACTACTACTACCTAGAACAAAATTCTAGTCCACTACTATTTCCACTACCACTCCCTTTGGACACGACCCCAACCATTTGGTGGTTTACTATACTTGCTTTGATTCGTGGACACTCAAAATATAGGATAGTGTTGTTGATCATGGGAAATTGAATAAAGAAGAATCAACGTCATAGTAAATGGCCATAATGGACAAACAAACACGTACATCCTTGAAGTTTCCTGTCCTGATCAGGGAGCTGTGCCGCCGAGATAGTGTGCCACAGGACCCTGCTAGGGATATCGAGGTCACCCCTCATCCTCTACCGTATTGGCTGTTTCGAGGATGACTACATACGTGAGGAAGGTGATAGGATGAGAGCTACTCCAGATGATACCACCCCATAGCTTGGTATTGACATGCTACTTGCAGATGCATCAGCACCCACGCTGGCCTCTAGGCCTACATGTACATCAAATTCTTCCTCTTTTTGACACGATCCAAGTGTTTCTTCTTCTAGCCAGCCGATCACGATCATTCATGCCATGTTCCTAAATATGGGGCGTCTAGCCCAATCAGCTGAGGCAAGATCTACCAGACTAGAGAGATCAATCTCGTGGATGATATAGAGTGTTATAACTGTTGCAGTGGTCCCATTGCATGCCTCTATTGACACGCTAACTTTGAGGGTCACAACCTGCGAGAGCAGATATGAAAGACCATCTGAGATATCATATGTGAGAGACAACATCGCAGGACTGCGCCACGACGTTGATTATCTCAAGTCTTTTACTTCAACAGTTTGATGAGGATGGCTGATGATGGAGGCGCCCCTGCGACTTTAGATATTTCTCCAGCTACCACTTGGATGTACATATGGGAGATGCAGTAGCCACAAATGCAGATACAGAGAATAGTGAGGACTTGGAAACAACACTGGATAGGGTAGAGGAAGAACATATCTTTCACAATTTGCAAAACCTGGTGGGGGCCATTGTGCAGTCGGAAACCCAGACATCGCCTGCTGAGACTCCTACAGTAGCCCCTACAGGACCTGGCACTGCTTCTCTTACTGAGGCTACTCTGGGCACTGGTACCCAACCACAAGCCGCTGCTCAGAGTGTTGATACCACTACAGATAGAGAAGCTTCATATACATGATCATTCTCTCTATCTCTCTATCTCTATTTTATTTAGTAGTACACTATTGGATACTTATAATACTGGCATTGAGGACAAACACATTTATTGTGGTGGGGTGAGGCCCACAACATTTTCTGTCAATATTTTTGTGCTGATAGTTTGGTTTTTGTGTATAATTGGGTCGTCTATTATTTTAAAAAATTATACTACTTTTTGCGATTGTTAGAGCTTATGGATCCTCTTTTGATTTAATTACATTTTGACTCTTTAGAGTTATGTTGATTTAATTACATTTTAATACCCCTTGGGACTTACCCTTCTTTGGAAACTAATGAAAACCTAGACCTTTATTCAACCATCACCTATAATCCTCATGAATTTTGATTGAATTAATAGCCAACTTAAGCAAAAATCTTAAGTTGGGGGTGTGGTGAAAAGGAAAAGGAGAAGTCAATAATTGCAATAAAAATCTCCTTGAACCATGGTATTGCAAAGAAATGGAAGCCCTCCATATAAAAAAAGGGAAAGAAAAGAAAAATAAAAGAAAGAGAATGAAAAAGAAAGATTGTGGAATAAAGTTCAAAAGAAATTTGTCTTTCCAAGCAATCCATGGGTGAAACAATAGGATGACTTAGAAGCACTAAAGAGAAAAATTGATAAAAGAATGTGAAGAAATGGAAGTGTTGAAAGTTCAAAATTTCATGAGGATTTTTATTCACTAAGTCTAAATTACCATACATTTGCACTCAGCTCCATTACAAGCCTTAGAAAGACCTTCTTGATCTTGAGTAAGCAGAAACGAAGTTAATTGGAAAATAAGGGAAAACCTATAGGTGAAAGCATGCATTGTGTTCCTCTTTTTGAGTGTGAGCGTTTGCATTTGATTCCTCTATTCTTAAATTGATTAACTAATGTGTGTGAATATGGAATCATTCTTTGTGTGAGGGCATTCTGATATTGTTGATGAATTTGAACTTGCATTAGTAGCAAGTATTGTGAGAATGAGAATATTTGGCAATGGTGTGTCACGACTTTAATCTTTGAGTGCACAATCGATCTTTTCATGGATAATTTGAGTCTTGTTGTGTATGTTCATGATTGAGTATCATGTAGCACTGTTTTAGACTTCTTATTTCCACTGCTGAATTTGAGTTTTACTTGAGAAAAAGAAAAATTTTAAGTTGGGGTGTTGATGAGTCCACAAATTGGACTCATTTACGGCTTTATTTTGATAGAAATAATGTTCTCAAATTATTATTTAGTCTCAATATCTGATCAAAACTCTTAAGTTTCAGGAATTTGAAATTTTAGTACAATCATGGACACTTACGCGCAAAAGGTTTCAAGGTTGAAAAGAATGCAAAAGTTGAAGCTTGAGCTTTGCCAAGTGCATTTGGCGAGTCGTCTAAGGGAAGTACTCCGCCCTTTGTTCCAGTACACAAAGCCCAAAAGGAAGTGGATCAAAAAGGCGATGAAAGGAGCAGTCGGCGCTTTGCCGAACAGATTCGCAAAGCAATGCTATACTGCCTAATGGACCAGAACATGAAGATGCTGAAGGCAAGCACGAAATGGCGATGAGACAAAAGAAGGGCGATCCGCCGAGTCATTCAGCGATCGCGACTAACCTCGCCTAATGGCCCTCCACAACACTTAATATGAAAGCTATAAATACTTGTTGTAGGTTTTATTTTTGAGAGTCCGAACATTAATGTTAATTTTCACTTTTAGAATATTAGTTTTTGTATTTTTCTCTTTAGTTTGGAGAGGGTTTTGGGAGACTTGAAGAAAGAAGGTTCTCATCTTCCCCAAGTTTGAAGTGGGTCTTCTCCATTCTTCTTCCTATGATTAAATCAAGGTTTAATTTCTTATGCCCATTTGATTTTATTATCATTTTAGATGTATTTTGTTATTGCTTGATGTGTGGCTAAAAACCCACATTCTTTGGGTGTGATTTAGCAAATATGAGTTGATATTATTGTTGAGTTTTGCTTGCTAATAGTTTATATGTATTTTAATGGTGATTTCACGTAGTGGTTGTGGTTTAACTTAATGGGTTTATAGTTTCAAATATAAACTCACCCATGTGTTTTCGGCTTGCCCGAAAGGGAGGTCACGAAACCAAGACCGCTAGACTAATGGCCTGAGGAGTGGGTCGACATGAGGTTCAGCCCGAGAGAGTGAGCCCTAGTCCCATATCCCAAAATTCAGCTCAAGAGAGTGAGTGGGGTAACACGTAGGCTGGCCTTCATGCAACAAATGGGTGTCCGAGAGGAACACATTTGAAATGGGGTAAATTTGCCGAGTGGGAACTTATTTCATCTAAAGCTTAACCTAGTCACTATTATCTTACAAATTTCCAATTGAAATCATGTATCCAACTACCTATCTCAACTTGTATTGTAGTCACAGCCCAAGAACTTTTCCCCATACTTGATTTTCTTGTTATTTTTGTTGTTCTTACTATGCTTGTGACAAAACCCCCTTTTTATATTTGACTCTTTTGTGTGACCCCCATAATTTAATATGTTTTTATTCGCAAATATCTTTAGCTATGACTAATTAGATAAAATTCTAATTGACTACATATTCTCAAAAACGATCCCTTGGGACCCAAAC
The DNA here is from genome assembly GCA_016801875.1 of Solanum sitiens. NCBI lineage: Eukaryota > Viridiplantae > Streptophyta > Magnoliopsida > Solanales > Solanaceae > Solanum > Solanum sitiens. The sequence goes on from JABWTJ010000073.1 coordinate 139,538, forward strand.
CTTGGTTGGGTTACTATATTATCGACGATCTTAGACACTCATATTGTAAGTTAGTGTTGTTGGTCATGACAAGCATCATACATGAACTACATTTTAAAAAGTCTTCTACAAACATTTTAACTTTGTCTTAAGACTTAAGCTTTAAGTTGAATAAAGAGTATCTGTAGAGTTCACTTCTTCAAATATTATACGGGAACTAAGTATTCCCAAAGAGTTAAAATGTTTTCACATTTGAGCTAGAAAGGAAACACTTTTTTCCAAGAGAGTTTTTAAGCTAAGTTTTTAGTAATCATCTCAAACCAAAGAAAGAGTTCTTTTTTACAAATATACGAGCTAAGTATATTTTTGGGAGTAGTATTGAGCACCGCTATCGGGATGCGAGTTCATAATAAGTCAACTCTCCATAAACCATGTAGCAACATGGGTAGAATAGGATCATACGATTTAGATGATCCTTAGTACTTTTTAGCATAGACTAGTAGATCCACTTAGTTAAAACGTTCTATATGAAGGCAAACTATAGGACAGTTCTGGCAGCGTGGGCTAGATATCATAAGTTAGGTCATAGTGATGAAGGTTGCTTAGAGAAACTTCCACAAAGTTATATTGTATTTTTATATACACATTGAGTATTATTCTATTTTTCAATACATTGAGTTGATATCTACAGTTTTACACCTTTCCATATATATTGTATCTTGTACTACTGTTTTATCCTTGAGTATCATGAGTTGATTATTTCCAATTGAGTATCTTTAGTTGATCTATGTTTCATTGTGTTGAGAATCTTATTGTTCAGTTTCACTGAGTTGAGAACCTTATTACTAAGTTGTGTATCGTATCCTTAAGTATTCCTTGAGTTGAGTAAGTTTGAAAGAGGTAAGTATGTTTTCTTTATTCAAGTTCGAGCTTATACTATGCTTTAGAATTCCCCTTAAATGCTTGTACATTCCACATACTCAGCCACCTGGCCTGCATCCTTTCATGATGCAGATTTAGGTAATTGGGATCATCAATGGGAGCTTCGTTGATACCACATGGAGTTTGAGTTAGCTATGGTGAGCCTCCTTGCTTCTGGAGTATTTCATTTACTTTTAAATATTTTCACGATGTCGTGGGTTTATTCCAGATTTCCATCTTTTTCATTTAGAGGCTTCATAGATAGACAATAAATTTTCAGAAGTTTGTTCATTAATTTTATTAAATGTTTTAAAGAGTGAAGTTGTCTATTTTGGGGTGAGTTGAATATATTTTATTATTCAGAGTTTTCTTTTAAGTACAAGATTTGCAAATTTGAGTTTGTTGAATTTTTATTCAGTTTTTAAGCTTTGTATGCTTGAGTTAGTCTCCCGCTTGTAGTCAGCCAGGATGTGGGTTCGGTTGGGGACCAGCAATGGTTCTGGAGTGCCGGTTACGTCCAGGGTGTAGGCTCGTATCGTGACAAAAAATGAAGAACGGAATGTGTGTGTCAATTGGATATCCTAAAGAATGAAAGAAAGTTTATTATAGTGTTCTAAATAAAATAAGGCAATTGTTAACACAACTGTCTAATTTCTAGAGAAGGGTCATTTAGTAAACCATGTTTCTAGAAGTAAACTAGTTTTACAGGAATTGAGCAAAGAAATAATAAATAAATCAATTGTAAAATTAGACGATAAAAAATTCTATTTGGTATGTCAGAAATTACTTTCCATTGCATTTATGTAGGGGGAGAAATATTACTAGACACAAGAAAACTACTACCTCAAGTAGTGAAAGTGATGTTGAGAAAATTAAAGAATACTACATGAAAAGTTGTTAGTATTTCAATATAGAAAGATTTTGATGAAAATATTAAGACTCAAGATCATGAAAGTGTGATTATGTAGCAGTTCTTAGTCGTAGTTGGAGAATCATAACGAAGATTGATTTGTTTGTTATGCTTGGGAGAACTTTTATGATAGATTTCCTGAAAAGAAGAACACTCTTGGAAGGTTTCATGAGAAGCTCACTCAAGATCTAGTACAAAATCTATTTTTTTTACGACGACGCATTACTAGACAAAATTGCATGAGAAAGTAGCTTGACAAGTTTATTTAGATAAGAAATAAATGAATGCATGTGAAAGTTGTAATACATAGTTAATCGTCTAAGTGGGAGATGGTTAGGGTATACATTATTAATCATGTGCTTAGACATAATATTCTAACAATTTTAAAGATTAAATATATAAGGTGGAGATTGTTAGGGTATAGACTATTAACCATATATTAAGATATAATATTATTATAGAATATATATTTATTCATTTCTAAATGGTGTCTATTTACTTATATAGTAGATGATTTAATGTTTAGAATTATTAACTTATAGGCAGAGGATTAAATCATCAGTTCTTATAAATATACAGTTTTTTGTTCACAATCCAGTATAGAAAATGGACATGTCATAAGTACGATTGTAGCACAAGATTATATGTAATTTATCTTGATGATGGGAACTATATAGTTCCAACTTCTTGTGCTGGTGCATTTAGTATGTAACCGAGTAGAGATAGTTGTTTTAGACTGACTGAAAAAAACATATTCTCTAAACAATTAAATGTACTTATATTCTTAATCCTAATATAACTATTATGATATGTATATATTGATTATCGTTTTGATTTATTAAAAGGTGAGATTCTGAGATGGATCAATATGTCATGTAGATTGGATGATTATAATATATTGGTGAAATAATAAGTTAGTTGGTGGAATTTATGTCTCGTTATAGAGATTGATTGATTTTTTTTTTGTGAGAAACTTATAAGTTTTCATCGTGCGAAACCTTGCTAGTGGATTTATGAATCCGACATATGAAATAAGTTAAGTAGTGTTCTAAAGGATATTAATCATTTAGTTAAATTCATCAGTAATTTAATTTATTGATTAATATCTATAATCTTAAAATGGGTAATTGCATAAGTGTTTACTAGAGAATTTTTAAATATAAATACATGAGTGCAATTACGAATTTCTAGTGGAATGATTTGTAATTTATCATGGAAAGAATAATTCAAATTAATAATTATTTGGAATTATTTCCATAATCGAAAGCCTCAGTAATTAATTCTATGGTCGCTACACTGCCAATATTTAACTAGTACTCGAAATCCTATTTCTAAGGGAGGGAAAGGGAGATCCACGCCAGTTTTATTGTTTGCAAGAAGAGCATGGGTTTTTCTTCTCCTTTTTGGACTAGGAAGAAAAATCTATAAATGGGGATTCTCCTAACCTAGAAAAGAGATTTGAAGGTTTTCTATTCGTACTTTCCTACTCAAGTATTGAGAGAGTTCAGATGTGAACTAGGAATCACTGTAGAAGACTATAATTGTTTTCTATCTTGTGGAATTGCTTGAAGGTCTATCTAACTTGTGGATTCGCCTGTAGGTATCTGCTCACACTTCAAGAGGTAATTTATGAATTAAATTTCAGCAAGTTCACGTGTCCTATCATATTATATGTTTTCTACCATAAATGTTATTGGTTATGTTTCATGTAAGAAGTATGGTTCAAGCACGCTTCCGTTGTGTTTATGGTTTTCCAAAAAATACACTCTAACCTACTACTATCGATACATTCCTACATACTACCCTTCTATCCTAATCTCAATCCTTCACACCTTCTTGTCTGTGGTCATCTCCTCGATAATCTGCAATTGGGCCATGTCCTACCTAATAACTTCTCCCCAATACTTCTTCAGTCTATCTTTACATCTCCTGAATCCATCCACAGCCAAACCTCTCACACCTCTACATTAAGACAATTGTGTATCTCCTCGTCACATATAATACAACTTCTCGCATCATGTCCCAAAATTAAATAACAAAACCATAACTAATTAATGTAACAGTAAACACAATAAAATAAACATGCGCTTCTACGCCAATTTATATTTTTGATGTCAACACTTTATAAATTTTTTAATAATTTCTTTATTATTTTCTTCTAATGTTATTCAATAGAATCAAAATGAGAAACAAAAACTATATAAAATAAACTAATTTTGTATAGTTTTCTGCTTAACAAATTCATATATAAAAATTATATGGCTATTAAGTAAACATGTACCAATTGGTCATATATACTTGCTATCATCACGTTTATGACCAACAATTAATTCAATATTAGAATATAATAGTATATTGAGATTTCAAATACACATCAAAATAACTTATTTCCCAAATCATGAAAAGTAATTGATACATATTTTGCCTTTCCAGTAGAGCCAAACTAAATCTTTCATAGCATACAAGGATATCTTCAGGTAAGAGATATTAGAAAATAGGGTATATACATCGAGACCCCTCTAAATATGTCAAAAAAATTATTTAGACACTTCACCTAAAGGTGTTATCTATTGAACAACGAAAGACTATTGAAAGTGTATGAATTGAGAACAAAAGTGACAATCTCGCATATTAATAAAGCATGTGATTCCCACACACCAAAGCAGCAAATTAATAAATCACATGTGGAAAGTAATATTTAAAAGAAGAAACTCTTTATGAAGCAACTTTTCTTCCCCTCATCCAAAAAACCCTTTTTATTCTTTTCATAGTCTCCTCCACAACCATTCCATCCTTCACCACTTTAGCTTTTTCTTCTTTATTTCACCACTGCGACAGCCACCAACATCCTTTACAATCTCCATCCATGTTACTTGAACTACAACTAGTATTCTCTATCTACGTTAACATATCCATACCTTTATGACCCATACCATTACGCATTATGATTTTGGTTGCCAATACTGAAATGAAGTCTAAAGAACAGTGGCATTAGGGCTTAGGTTAGAGGGTAAAAAAATATAGTATTGGTTTAAAACAATTAGGAAAAGCCCCAAAATCCCTTTTTAAAATAATTGCCGACTTCCACCGATGGTGGAGACCTACTGTCTGTGGTCCCACCTACGAACTATCATGTTCGACCGTTAATGGGTTCAGAAACTTGTTTCGTGGGAACTCAAATGGCGGGACCCATGCACGACCAATGGTTCAAGATGCGGTCCGAACATGACCTTCATGGGTCCAACTAAAACTTCTTAAAATATTTGTAAGTATGAGACTCACCTATGAAACCTATATACGATTCGTACATTGGATGACGCACCATCCTGGTTACTCAAAAATCTTAGGCGGTTGCAAAATCAAGAGATAACAAAATAGAAACAAGAGACACACTTTAACCAAAAGATCCCTATCATATAAACAAAAGTAACGCACTACAACTACTCAAAACTCAAAATATCACAATAAAATAAAAAAGGGGAATATTGACTCAAAGTCCTTGACCCCACAAAAGAATAAAGTAGTGCTCTCAATGTAAAGAAAATAAAAGTACAGAAGGTTGAGATAAAAGGGTCCCCCTAACAGACTATTCATGTGGAGCACTATGGTTTGGATTCAGACTAAAGGGTGTAGATGACAGTTTTTGTGATTGGTATTTTATGTTATATGTATTGTTTTGTGTTACTACTTGTGTAGAACTATTTACTTTCATATCTTGGACTGACCGTAAAATCCTACCAATAAACTGTGTTTGTGTAGTAATAATGCATATGTTGTTTCTTGTTTGAGGACACGACATCTTTTAGCTGCTTATCCAAGTCTTTAGATAAGAGATACTTTAGTCCGAATCCAAGGGTGAGCTTCGTACATAGGTATACCATGAGTTCTTCTACATCTTGTTGTTCATCTTTCCTTACGCATACATTTAGACTTTTGTTTATTCTTAGATTTATGGTTGCATCCCTAGCTTGACAATTTAGAGTTTCGGTATGATAATATTCAGTTATTATGGGTGTTTAATTCCACATTTGATGTTTTTGTTTATTGATTTAGTTTATGGGGACTCAGTTGTTAGTTGTTGAAACTATTTAACACTTTTTAAGATGAACTTCTCTTATTTAAATGATTTATTGGTTAGTTTCAGTTTGTAGTTTGTTTTTCCATGGAGTGATTTAGAGTGGGTGTCACTCACGACGATTAGGTCGCTTTAAACCACAAGTTTTAAAATTCTTTTTTTCTTTTTTAAAAAGTAAAACTAACTCATGTAAATTAGGACAGAGGGAGTATAAGATAAGATAAGATATAAGATATATCGTCTTTAGAATACTCCGTGCTAGTTTGTACTGAGTCAATAAAGTCATTTAAGTGTAATCCTCCCGGTCGGTCCTTGTTGGTTTGACGTCAACCTCATAATTATTTGGAATACGAATACCGATATCTTAAATGTGGGACATGATTGAGCAATTATCACAACCCAATAAATACTTTTTTTAATTGATTTAATTTTTTAAAAATTTGAATTAGTTTTAACCAAATTGTGAACACTTCTTATTCAATGTATTCAGGATATTCATGAGAATATAAATGGTAGTAAATCTCTATATCAGGTATTTTTCATTGACTAATATTCCACAAACAAGGTTTTCCTTTTTTATATTCAGGATATTCATTTGATATTTGTATTCCGAAATTGAAAATGGAAATGGAATTCATGCTATATATATATATATATATATATATATATATATATATATATATATATATATATATATATAAAGTTGTTCCAACAAGAAGCACTCTAAACATACACAGAAACAACTGTTCCTATTAACTGATATGGAAAAGAATTTATTTATTGTGGTGTTTGTTGCCGCCTTATTGATTTTTTCATGTGGTTAGTCTCTTTTTCTCTTTGTTTTCCATCTCCCCCTCAAATATATGATATTTGAAGGAGTTGGCTCTAAATATATCTAAATCATATAGTAATTTCATTCTATCATGATTAGTTATAATATTTAGTTAACTATTTGGGCTTATGTGTGATTTCCTTCGATGCTATCACATTTTTAATTCTCAGATGTTGTGGCGGGACAGACGTGTAAGACTATGTACGATTGTGATCCTAGCAAGTGTGCTTCTGAGATTGTAATATGTCATTATGGCCAATGTACTTGTACTAATTCCATAATGTACTATTCTGATAGAAAGACAACGAATTCAGTCAAAAACTTACCTTTTAGGAATGTCCGTAATTGATGAAGCTATTGGAGTTGTTCATGTAATATAATGCATAATATTGGCTTATGAATACTATTACTATGTTTATGGAGTATTATAATATCAAATCATGTTTTCAATCAAAACAAATCATAGTTATATGTTATATATAAAGACAAATAGGACTTATTTAGGTTTGGAAGGAAACAAAAAAACTAAATTATTTCGTATTCAACTTTATTGTAAAAATAAAAAGGAGGATTTTGAATTATAATTTGCAAGTACATATTTATTCATACCTAATTTTCACCTCTATTTTTTTATTTTATGATTTACCAGCTAAAATATAAATAAAACTTATTACTCTGTCCATTCCAAAGTAAATGTATCACATCTATTTAGGAAATAAATAATCATGATATATAGTTTGATAAGTTACCCCTATTAATATGATCTTTTTTAGAACTAAGTACTTTGTAAAAGAAACAATTCTATAATATAAGTACAGTTGAAAAATATATTTTTTTAGGATCTTGAATTCTTCAAGTGAGATTTATTTTTAGAAAATTCCTTTTTACTAAAGAAACACTTGTTGTAGAATGCATGATATATAATTGTAGTAATTTAAATAAAAAAAGTACCATAATAAAAGAAATTATTGTGCTTTCATTGATCTTGTATGAATACCGAGAAAAGATTAACTTGGAATTTGATGGACAATAGTTCTAGCACCTTTACGAATAGTAATGGGAAGATCATCTAATAAGTGCTTAACCGAAATAGAAGAGTCTCTCGATCGTAAATCAGGCATTAATGGATCCTACCATAACCCCAGAGTAGGCTAGCAAAAACTCCAAACAAAAAGAGCAACAGGAATATGAAACAAGCAAAAATAGGAATGAGGATGTAGAATAGGGCGATAGTTTAAAACTGTAAATACATACACAATATACAAAAGATGCCCAAAGGTGACCAAGATGACAAACTGTCAAAAGACCAAACCTCAGACCTGGTTTCACTGGTACAAGAGCTACTAAGTACAGAAAAGCTATATACAAGAGAATTGAGTAATCCAAATACAAAATACAAGTCTATATAAAAGAGGAAAAGTATAAGTCTCTGATAAAAGGATTTTACTATGATCAATGTTTATGGTAGCCACGGGAAAGTCCAACGCTAAATGAGGTTGGCTCCTATTGGGAGCTACATCAAAGAAAGATGTGGAAATGTTTTATGAGAACCAAAACACACGGTACTCAATATCCATTATAGGCCGACCGAGCTCAGGAAGATCATAAATATAAATAAGAAGTAAGATAAGTCTAAAAAGGATTTTGACATAAGTCTAGAAGGAAGCAACCACTATCGACATGAAAGACAATAATAGTTCTACTTATACCAGCCAAGCAAGCACAGGCATACAAACACACAATGAGATGCAATGAACATTTGGAAAATGCATGTTTAAATTAAAAGGTTCTTGAATTACATCGCAAGTTGTCTTGTAGACCTCCAAGAAAACTATGGTACCCGCCTCAGCTCAAATACAGAGAAAGTAAAAGTAAAATAAAACTTGGAATTTTGTCTATTGATCACTAGAACTAATCAACATATGCCTAATAAAGAGGAAAATGATGCATTTCCTCTCCAAACAAAGTTTCCATTAGTGAAAACAAGTAATCTTTCTTCCTTGGATCTTAAATCATTGGAATACATAGGAACAAATAGTAAGTGTCTCAAAAATCTCATTTCAGTCCAAAACTAGATGAAATTCTGCCATTAGTATGCGATGAACATGATATATACCAACATAATCAAGTCATTCTCATATTAAGCAAGCCATACCAAACTCACTACCAGGTAAAGCCTATCACAACATAGTCTCACTAACTTTGAACTCTAGCTTGTCCAAGTCCACGACCACTGGACCGAAGCAATTCAATTAATAAAGTGATAAACATAAAACTAACTAATGGAAAGGACGTATCCTACAATAGTCTTGTATTCAATATGAATGTCGATATGTCACACCTCGAGCTTATTCCCTCGGTGTAGCCAGCACTCGAAGACCATTGCTGGGCTCGAGAGGACCCTTGGCCTGACTTACTTTACTCAGCGAAAGACATAATCAATGACTTAATGATCAAAGAACTGAACTAAACTTAATAATATGATAAGTGGAATGTTTTAATGATTTAATCATTCAACTTGGCCAAAATGACAACCAAATTCTTCAATATAAGAATGATAATGCAAGACCGCTAGACTACTAACATCTGACTGTCTATCAATGAAGCCTTCTAAAATTGAGTTGGATGCTGAGCCAGACCCCACAACATCCTAATAAAGAAAATACTGTAAAAATAATAAAAGGAGTCATCCGAAATGCAAGGAGGCTCACCAACTGACTCTGGAGTGCTCAACTGGATCAACGGTACGCCAGATGCCGATCCTCAATACATAAGTATGCATCATGATACGATGCAAGCCAACTGGCATTAGTACATTCAATGTACGAGTATGCAAGTTGGATTGATAAAACAACATAAGCTAGAAAAGAGCAAGAAGGAACACTTACCTTGGCTCTGCTCAACTCATGATTAAGATAACTCAATATAACTGACTCTTTTCAATATAAAACAATTTAAAAGCAAGTACAATATAAAGAAAAGCTTTTCGAAAACATTCTATAAACTCTGAATGTATACAAGGATACTATTAACTCTGATAGGTATGTAAAAATACAAATAAACTGATGTAAATATGTACATTTAACTTATGTGGGAGTTTCACTAACTGACAACCATCACTTAGTAGTTATAGTAATGATACAGCGATCTACCTAACGTTGCCAGCGCATCCTATACCCGACCAATGGTATAAGATCTGATTTGCCTTATGGATCACTAGTCTACTGTGAAAAGGGTTCATCTAAAATGTATGACACTTTTCTACCCATGGTTTCTACATGGTTTATAGGGGCCGTGAGTTGTCTGAACTATCCCCCATATCGGTCCTCAATACTACTCCCAAAATATACTGGCTCTTATATTATTAAAACATATTGCTTCTGTGATTTGAGATTAATGCTCAAATAATCAGCTCAAAGGCTATCTTGGAAATCTCAGTTTCCCCTGCTTGCTTTATTTAGAAAGCTATGACTCTTTAACTGAAAACTAGCCCAAAGGCTCTTTGGAAATCTCATTTTCCATTCTTTTTAAATGTAATTTTTTTTATACATCATTTGAAATACTTAGTCTCCATATACTGCTTTAAAGAAAAGACTTCACTTTTCTCTAAACTGAACTCAAACTATAGTCTTAAAACGACATTAAAATGTTTTGAAAGACTTAAGAAACTTGAAATGAACTTCTTCTTCTTATCTTTACTCTTTACTCAACCCAATCTTTATGTCTTAAAAAAAGTTTAAAAGTATCTGCAAAAGACTTCTTCACAGGACACTAAGAACTTTCTACACTTGACTTTAAAGTTTCCTTAAATTTGAAGTTATGGATTCAAAGGTTGTAATTCATGTTTCTGGATGATTTCTATATGATTAGAAGTCATTTAGAGTGGTTAGAATCATTAGGAAGTATTAAAACACTTTATAATGGCTTAATCGGACTATTTTACAAAAACTGGTGAAAATGTCGATTCACGCGCGTTCTGGTCGAATCTCGCTATGCCTCAAGTTTTGAGGCCTTATTCTGGAGCACTAAAAGAGTGCAACCCCAGACTTATTTAAATGATTTATTGGTTAGTTTCAGGTTTGTAGTTTGTTTTCCCATGGAGTGCTTTAGAGTGGGTGTCACTCACGACGATTAGGTCGCTTTAAACACAAGTTTTAAAATTCTTTTTTTCTTTTTTAAACTTTGTGTCAAGTAAAACAAACTCATATAAATTAGGACAGAGGGAGTATAATATAATATATGATATAAGATATATTGTCTTTAGAATACTCCGTGCTAGTTTGTACTGAGTTAATAAAGTCATTTAAGTGTAATCCTGCCGGTCGGTTCTTGTGGGTTTGACGTCAAACTCATAATTGGAATTTGACTACCTATATCTTAAATGTGGGACATGATTGAGCATTTAACACAACCCAATAAATAATTTTTTAATTGATTTTAATTTTTAAAAATTGTAATTAGTTTTAACCAAATTGTGAACACTTCTTATTCAATGTATTCAAATATTCATGAGAATATAATGTAAGGATTTTTAATGATTGTGAAAACATAAATAATTTAACATTTAGAAATCCTATCAATTATTTAGGATCATAGAACTATATGATTTTAATATATTTTATATTATGATATTTCATACAAGAATACATACCCGAATCTGCCATTATAATTCTTTACTTGATTGAGCGGAACTCTTTTCTTTTGGTTCTTTAGAAGTTGTTTCTCTCTCTTGCCTTATAATTTATGTATAACTTTGATGGATAAGATTATATCTTTATGGCAAAAAGAGGACCATTTAAATAGAGTGTGTTTTAACATCATTCCCACCTTTCCATCATGGTGAATAGTGGAGATAATGGATAGTTGGAAGAGGTAATGGGTAAAATGGAAGACTTAATGGGTAGTTTAAGTAACCTATCCACTTCCCCACTTCTCCACTTCTCTACTTATCCAATTAGAATTAGAATTTTTAGTAATTAAATATTAAACCAAAATAATATTAATATGATTGGGTCATAAAACTAACATTCCCCCACTTAACACACTTAACATCATTTACTTAATGATTTAATAAACATTTCAATTACAATGTGCACATATACTAAATTCAATATTATTTGTTGTTATTAAGTAAATCAAATAATATGAGTCATGGCGGTTGTACACCACTTTATTTGACATAGTCCCTTCCATGCACTACAATATTAGTCTATTGCATAACACAACATTTCAAATACATAATGGGTCCACCATAATGCTTAGAATATCTTTATCTAGAACAAAACATGTTATCATCATTCTCAACATAACGTATACAAGAGAAAACAGGTAATAAGAGAAACATATATATAGTTGAGCGCAAAGTGTCAATTGCATAAACATAATATAATCTTTACATAAAGTCATTCATTGCTATTAATAAGACCCATTCTTTCAACATGTTCAATAAATCTTTTGGGCGGTAATTCTTTCGTCAAAGGATCAACAATCATAAGTTTGGTGCTAATATGTTCAATTGTCACTTTATGCTTCTGGACTTCTTCCTTAACTGAAAAGTATTTCAATTCCATATGTTTGACACCCTTAGAATACTTATCATTTTTAGAGAAGAAGACTGCTGCAGTATTATCACAATAAATTTAGTGGCTTGGAAATACTGTCGACTAGTCCAAGTCCTGAAACAAAGTTCCGCAGCCAATTAGCCTGAATTGTGGCCTCAAAGCATGCCACAAACTCAGTTTCCATAGTGGATGCCGCTATAACAGACTGCTTTGCACTCTTCCTGGATATTACTCCTCCAGCTAATAGGAACAAATACCCAAATGTGGATTTTTGTGTATCCACACAACCAACAAAATCTGAATCTGAATATCCAATTACATTAAGATGATCAGATCTTCTATAAGTGAGCATATGATCTTTAGTTCTTTGCAAGTATCACAACACTTTCTTCGCAGCTTTCGAGTGATCCATTCCTGGATTACTTTGATAACGGTCCAACATTCCAACAATGAAACAGATGTCTGGTCTAGTACATGTTTGGGCATACATCAGACTCCCAACTATTGATGCATAAGGAATATCATTCATTTGCTTACGTTCCAATTCATTCTTTGGACATTGATTGAGACGAAATTTATCTCCTTTATGAATTGGAACGGGACTTGATGAGCATTTTTCCATTCTAAATCTCTCTAACACTTTATTAATATAGGCTTTCTGAAACAAATCTAATAATTCTTGTGATCTATTTCGAAATATTTCTGTTCCAATCACATAGGATGTCTCTCCCATATCTTTCATTTCAAAATTGTTAGATAAATATCTCTTGATATCATGGAACAAACCAAGATCATTAGTACCAAGCAAGATGTCATCAACATACAGGACTAACATAATAAACTTACTCCCACTAACCTTCAGATATATACACCGATCAACAATGTTTTCCTTAAATCCAAAAGTGACGATAGTTTCATTAAACTTAAGATACCATTATCGAGAAGCTTGTTTAAGTCCGTATAATAACTTCTTAAGTTTACACACCATGTGTTCCTTTCCTTTACAAGAGAACCATTCAGGTTGATTCATATCAACTTCTTCCTCCAAAGGGTGTTTTCACATCCATTTGATGTAGATCTAAGTGATAATGAGCTACTAAAGCCATTATAATTTTGAGTGAATCTTTTCTAGAGACAGGTGAAAATGTTTCTTTATAGTTGATGGCATCTTTTTGAGTGAAACCTTTTGCAACAAGTCTGGCCTTGTGACGTTCAATGTTGCCAGTTGACTCACATTTGGTCTTTAAGACCCATTTACACCAAACTGTTTTACAACCTTTTGGTAATTCAACAAGGTCCCATACTTCATTTTGTTCCATATATTTCAACTCATCTTTCATAGCATTTATCAATCTATCAGAATTATTACTTTCAATAACTTGGGAAAATGAAATTGGATCATTATCAATTCCTAAGTCAATTTCTGACTCGCGTAAATATACCAAATAGTCATCAGAAATAACAAGTCTCTTTTTGTCTTTGAGATTTTCTTAATGCTACTTCTTGTGGTACATCTACTGCAGGTTCATTAATTATTGCTTCATTGAGATTAACAGGAGCATAAATTTTTTGTTCTTGTTGATTGTTAGGTTGTGCAACAACTTTAGGAACAACATCTTTTAAAAAAGTAAAAGGTAGAGAAACCCTCACCCTAACTTCTTTGATTTCCACTTTACGTGGTTCTTCACTCCCACTAACTTCACCATTCTCAATGAACCTAGCATTTTCAGTTTCAACTATTCTTGTACTGTGATTAGGATAGTAAAATCTATACCCTTTTGATTTTTCTGGATAACCAATGAAGAAACCACTGATTGTTCTTGAATTTAGTTTCTTTTCTTGTGGGTTATAAACTTTAACTTTTGCGGGGAAACCCCAAATATGCAGGTGCCTTAAACTAGGTTCCTACCAGTCCATAGTTCAAAAGGAGTCTTTTGGACTGCTTTACTAGGAACCCTATTAAGTAAGTAAACGACAGTCTTGAAAACATACATCTACACTGAAAGAGGAATAGATGAATTACTTAACATACTCCTAACCATGTCCATTAATGTACGATTACGCCTTTCTGCTACACCATTTTGTTGTGGTGTTCCAGGCATTGTGTATTGAGCACATATGCCATGTTTTTCGAGGAATTTAGCAAATGGACCTTGGTGTTGTCCATTTTCATCATATCTATCATAATATACACCACCTCTATCTGACCTGATTATTTTCACCTTTCTATCTAGTTGTATTTCAACCTCAGTAATAAAGACCTCTAAGGCATTTATCGCTTGAGATTTTTCATGCAACAAATAGACATACCCATAACGTGAAAAATCATCAATAAAAGTGATAAAATATTTTTCTTTACTGAATGATGTAATATCAAAAGGACCACATATATCAGTGTGTATAATTTTAAGAAGTTGTGTGCTTCTTGTGGCTCCTTTCTTTGTGTGTCTTGTTTGTTTTCCTTTAATACAATCCACACAAATGTTAAGGTCTGTAAAATCCAAATTTGGAAGAATTTCATTCTTAACTAATCTTTCCAATCTTTCTTTGGATATGTGACCTAAATGTTTGTGCCATAAGAAAGCAATTGTTCATTCACCAAACTTTGTTTGGTTCCAATATTATGATGCAGAGTTAAGAGAGTTTTGACAAATAGATTATCAAGATTCAGTTTGTATAAGTTATAACAAAGATTACCAGTACCAATGAGATAATTATGTTTAAACAAAGCAAAACATCCATTACCGAAATTAAAAGATTATCCAGTCTTATCCAACTTAGACAAAAAAACTAAATTTCTCGAAAGAAAAGGTATATAACAAGTTTCAAGTAAATATAAGTGGCGCCCAATATCAAGGATCAAACAGTAAGTTCCTATAGCTTTAACTGGAGCCTTCACTCTATTCCCCATATACACATATCTTTCATTCTAGTTTATGGTTTGTGTTGTATGGAATCCCTGCATCGTATTAGAAACATGAACAGTACAACCAGTGTCAATCCACCAAGTATTATAAGGAACTTCAGTTAAATTTGATTCGAGACATATAAAAGCACTAGGCTTACCTTTCTTCTCGAGCCATGCCTTAAATTTCAGGCAATATTTCTGAAAGTGTCCAGATTTTCCACAAAAACGACACTTATCATTCTTATGTTCCTTCTTATGTACTTGAGAGGAGGACTCATTAACATTATGGTTCCTCTATTTTCCTTTAGCATGTTTCTTTCCTTTCTTTCCAACTCCTTGATGACTTACAAGGTTAATGGAGTGGGTTCCTTGATTCTTGAGCCTTACTTCCTCTTGAACCACCATTCCGTGCAATTCATACATGTTCCATTTTTCTTTCATGGTGTTGTAGTTCATTTGGAAAGGGCCATACTCAGACGGTAACGAGTTGATAATGAATTGTACAAGGAAATTTTGTTCCACTTCCATTCCCAAAGACTTAAGTCTTGCTGCTATGTTTGTCATTTCAATGACATGCTCATGCATGGCACGTGAACCATCAAACTTCATGGTGGTCAAAGTACCCATTAGTGTCCCAGCAAGAGACTTATCAGCAGTTTGAGAGGATTCTTCCACGAATTTCAAAAAATCTTTTGCATTTTCAGTTTTGGGAAGAGTAGTCTTAATGTTCCTTGCAATATTCATTCACATAAACATTATGCCTAATCTGTTAGATCGATCCAAATTCTTATAATGAGACCTTTCTTCAGTACTGCTAGTTTCAGTAATATTTGTTGGCTTCTCAGTGTAAAGTGCAACAACAAGATCTAAAACTCCGAGATGGAATTTGATCTGTTGGCACCAATTTGAAAAGTTAAGACCGTTAAAGGTCGTAACAGAGGGAGAGTGAGAATTGTCACGACCGAAATCTAGACCCCAGAGGAGAACGGCGTCGTTGACTTCTCAGAGGTCGCAGACAAGCCTACTTACGTCATTCATACTTCATATAGGTTAATTTTAGTGGAAAATTTGAAACTTTTTGTTCCCTTAACATACTTGTTAAACATTCTTATCATTTCATAATTGTTCACCATCAACCATCTAACATTAAGAGATAAGCAACTGAAATAAATAGATCAATAAGTATTAAGTGTATAATTGCCAAAATGGCACCAATACAAAGTTTGAATAAAAACAGAAAAGAAACGCTAGTGGAACATGCTCCACTAGCTCAACTCTAAAACTAATCTAGAATGTAAAACAGTAGTATCCTCGAAAGCATGAGGACCTACCAACTCCGGATGAATGTTGAACGTCCGGATAACTGCAACAATGATCCTGTAGCTCTATCGCCCACCTGTGCATGCACCTAAAATATTATAGTTGTATAGGGTTAGTACACACTTGTACTAAGTATGGGTATATGCAAGCACACACCAAGGACATGCATGAGAAAGAATAGCTCTTTCCTAACAACATGATTTTTGGAAGTCAAGTCAGTGGACTTGCCAAATTGAGATTAGGAAAGTTTCCAAATTTGGATTAGGAAAGTCAATGAGCTTTCCAAATTTGGATTAGGAAAGTTATGCCATGAGAGTAACATACATCATCATACTTTTCACATTTTCACACAGTACATAACATTTACACATAGCACATATCATATAACATACAACCCATTTTGTATGTAGCACATAACTTCTTTAATATCATTCATTCATATTCCATGAGACCTCGGAATCATGGACTTAACATTAAGACATCCCAGAAATGAGGGCTCAACAGATGGGACCTCAACTAGGGAGTCTTCATTAGCAAACACAGAGTCTGCTTCGTTTATTCATACGTACTCCATTTCATTTCATTCATAGGCCAGTGTAAACAGCAGCTATACCTAGGATGTAGTTTAAGACTTTCATTAGGTTCGTTGTGCAATGACCAAGAATGACCTAATGTCATTACTTGAATCTAACTCACCTTTTGATTATCCTATCCTAACACCTTTGGTATCATTCATTTTATTATGTGCATCATTTGAGGCTGGCCTCATTCATTCATTGGGAACTTTAACTTTAACCGACATAGATTATGTGAGCATCATGAAATCCAGTGTCTCCCCCACACCGAAAAGAGGTGGAATCACCGGCCAAAGTGACCCAATAACATGCTAGCGTACATGGGAATTTAACCCCGCCAGATCCCTATATTGGCAGTATAGGTTCGAAGACTAGGAGATGTATGGATACCCATACCCGGCAAGCCGGACAGTCTCATCTCATGAGAGTTACGTGAACCTTCGCCCTTTCCGAAAGAAGGCATCACCGCTCATAGCTAGCCTATCGGTGCTCAGTATAAAGTTCCATTTCATTCAACTCATACGTCATGGAAGCTGGCTTCTAGTATGAGGACATCATAGCTCATTAGATGATTTCTCATCTCATCATTAGTATTAAGTGTGTTAATCTCAATACTTTCATTAGAGTGTTCATAGAGACTGGTCTCTTCATTATCTTACACTCTCATTGTTGAGTACGTATTGGTAACATTTACTTAAGCTCATTTGAGATTGCTCTCATCATTTACATTAGCCTCATATCATGTTGTCACCAAATTCTTCATTATTAGCACCTTTGTTTTTCATAGTTACTCACCTCTTATTACGTGAATGTTCATTTCATCATTTCATAGTTCATCTCATCATATGCCAATGCATTTGGCCACTTAGTGTATCTCACACTCATACTTAATCCTTCTAGGGTTCATCATTTCATTACATACATATTAGGTTCACTTACTTTTGAACGTATGTTAGACTTATGTGTCTATACATACAAGCCATGGGGCTTCATTCATAGTTCGTTAAATGATTCTTATTTTCCTAAGATTATGTAGTACAAGACTTATGTATCTTGTATATATGCCAAGATCTTGATTTTGATCTAAGTAGACGGCATTATTCTTGGATATTTTATTCACGTATGACTTATGTATCAATACTTGAGGTCGTGGGTTTGATTCCCACGCCTCACGTTTTCTTTTTCTTATTTTCTCCTCTTTCGTACGTACTTGGAGGTCGTGGGTTCGAATCCCACGCCTCCCATTTATTTGTTTAATTATATTTTTCTCTTCCTTCTTCCCACAGTTCGCGAGTTCAATTCCCCCCAGCTCCATTTTCTTTTTCTTTGTGGCGAATTCCAGTAGCTAGGTTCGATTCCCCTTAGCCCCGTTTCCCTTTTCTCTTTTTTGCGAAATCAATAGCTAAGGGGTTCGATTCCCCTTAGCTCCTTCACGTTTTTTTTTCTTTCTTTTCAGCCTTCTCAACAGGTGATGTCTTGGGTTCAATTCCCATTGACCTCACTTATTTAATTTTCCCTTTTAAAACCCAGATGTTAACCTTATTGGAGAGTACACAAATCTGGAAATTTTTTGTCATTCTTCAACTCATTTTTAGTCACATCTTTCATAAGTTTATTTGGCTAAAAGATTGTTATTCAACCAAACATATTTCATTATAATGAACATCACATTGTATACACATTGCACACATAAAATACACAAGAAATACATGACCTATACGACCCCAAAACAGTGACCAAGACGCTGCCCACGTGCACACACACACCAACTTTTACGATCACACTTTGATGGTCATCATCGTGATTTCCCGCACATAAAAATATTCACATTTAATATACACACATCATACATGCCTAAATCTACCAGCACAACATACCCATCCTACGAATTCGTTTGGGAGCTAGTGACAAGGACATGCAAAAAGGGGAACAACCTTAGTTTCGGAATAGATACTTTGAATCGTAAGGGTCCTCTTGGGAAAGGGACCAAGAGAGAAGAAACCCATACCTTTTGACGTTGTTCAAGTGTGAAGCTGCTGCCCAGAAGTTCCTCCAAACCACGCCCAATTCTCCTCAACGTACACACCATTCGACGAACAACCTCCCTTTGCCTTAACGTTTTTGACTACCTTGCTTTTCTTAAAACTTTTTGTGTGTTTTTCAAGTATGAAGAACAATGGTTGTTAAACTGTTCTTGAGTTTTCTTGTTAGTCAGAGCGTGAGAGAATGAGAATTGAGAGACATGAAAGAGAGTTGAGAAACGTGAGGGAGAGAGTTATTAGGATTAGCAGACTAAATTCAAGACTTAGTCAAAATAGGATTTAATTAAATTAATACAAAAATCTAATTTTTTTTTCAACTAATACATGAAAGGACCATTTTACCCTTAATGAATCAGATTTTAATTGATGATTAAATCATCAATTCATTGCTTCTAGTAGGGCTCGAACCCGAGTGGCACCCTATTTGCGAAAATGGGTCGCTCCGGGTCGCGCCAACCCGAATTGATCTTTTAATTAAATCAATTAATTAATTTATTAATTCCTCAGGCTAATTACAATATTACCCTTAGCCTGGAAAAGACCATTTTACCCCTGGACCCTTAAAACTTAAAATTTCTTCTTTTTAAGTCCGGTAAAGACTCCTTCGATTAAATCTTCATTTTCGAGAGCCTTACTTGGTTGGTTCCAACCTTTCCAAGCTCAACCAACTCCCCAAGTTAATTGGCTTGGTCGTAGTAATGGTTATGAGGTCTGGTTCTATGCATATAAATCCGTGTTAACCTTGGTCTAATCGCAAGCATTCTTGACACCTTAAACATTTCTTATCTTCTTTACTTTTTTAGGGTTGTTACATTATCCCCCCTCCCCCCTTAGGAACATTCGTCCCCGAATAATTCTACTCTTTACTAACAATAAGTATGTCATCTATAGAACGTATGCATACATAGGTACTTCAATACTTCCATTGGTGAATATCTGATTCACATATTAACATGATGGTGCCCATCCTTGAAACCTACTAGTAGCGTCACATTAATAGACTAAGGAATTCTTTCCTAAACTAGTCTCATTAAAGCATACAACATAAGTCACCATATAAGTCATACAAATCAACAACCAATATGATGACTCAAACATATTAACCTCATACTAGTGCATAAACACCATACACAATCAAATATATGAAAGACTTATTAAGGCTACACACCTGAGGCTTCATCAGAAGTGCCTTCCCCTGCACCCCTAGACTTGAGTACGTAGAATCATTACCTCCTTAGAGCTTCTTCATTCTGGCCATTAGTTTGAACTCTCTCCTTCCCTTGTTCTTGACTTCTCCTATTCGGACAATCCTTCACCATATGGCCCGGTTTTCCATAGCTGTAACAAGCGTTAGAGCCCATCATACACTCTCCTCCATGATGTCTTCCACACTTCCTGCAAGGTTGCCTTTCTTTAGGTGTATCTACGCCCTTGTTTCTCTTATCTCTGGACTCAGAATCCCTATCATAGCGACCATTAGATGAACTTGACTCCCTTTGGTGGGAGAGTCCCTTCTTAAACCTTGGCTGCTCACGGACGCCAAAGTTGTTTCTGTGGCCTCCATGGCTGGGACCTGCCTGATCTTGAGGCTTAGGCCTCCTAGCATCACGAATACCCCTCTTTCTGCGGCTGTCCTCCACTTGATAGACATAGACCATAAGCCTGGAATGGTCCATGCTGTCATGCAGCATAGCTGCCCTACACTCCTCCTCGAGATCCTCAGCAATCCCTGTCAAAAACCTACTCATCTCGTCTCTGCTGTTAGACACAAGAGAAGTGGCATACCTGGATAATTTCACAAACTTCAGGGAATACTCCCTGACTGTCATAGATCTCTGCTTAAGATTGATGAACTCCTCAACCTTGGCTTCCCTCATCTTTCTGGGAAAGAATCTCTCCAGAAAGGCTGTCTTAAACAGCTCCCAAGTGACTGGAACTCCGCCCAAAGCTCGGCTATCCTGCCACATCTTGCACCAAGTCTGTGCAACACCCTTGAGCTGATAGGAAGCCAACTCATTCTTCTCAGTATCTGTGGCCCCCATAGCCACCAAAATCTTATGCACCTCGTCCACAAACTCCTGGGGATCCTCTGAAGTCTTGGACCCTGTGAAAATAGGAGGATTCATCCTCGTAAAGTCTCTCAGCCTGTCAGCCATGCTACGAACCGGTGGGTTCTCCCTATGAACATCCTGCCGGTTGACCTGGGCAGTCATAGCCTGGGCCTGCATAGTAATGGCCTGTGCCATCTGGGCCAGAGATGCCCTCACCTCAGCAACAGTCAACCCAGCTGGGTTAACTGGTATATCCACTCCTTCAGCTAAAGCCTGGGGTGGAACCTGATTGTTCCCAGTAGCTGCTCCTCCTCTCCTCTGACCAACGTTCCTCCTAGTATTCATTTTTTGAAAACACTAAGAATTGATGTTAGACACGCTCATAACACCAAGAAATTAGACATTAGGAAAAGCACGATAAGATCAGAAAAAGGGACGTTTTCCTATGCATCATGCAGTCTCTAATCTAGGATAGTGGTGCACTTTACTACCATGACTTAGAAACTACTCATTGTGGTTGATGTGAACTCATTATTATCGAAATTTAATCTAGTGCTCTGATACCAACTTTGTCACGACCGGAATCTAGACCCCAGACGAGACCGGCGTCGTTGACCTCTCAGAGGTCGCAGACAAGCCTACTTACGTCATTCATACTTCATCTAGGTTAATTTTAGCGGAAAATTTGAAACTTTTTGTTCCCTTAACATACTTGTTAAACATTCTTATCATTTCATAATTGTTCACCATCAACCATCTAACATTAAGAGATAAGCAACTGAAATAAATAGATCAATAAGTATTAAGTGTATAATTGCCAAAATGGCACCAATACAAAGTTTGAATAAAAACAGGAAAGAAACGCTAGTGGAACATGCTCCACTAGCTCAATTCTAAAACTAATCTAGAATGTAAAACAGTAGTATCCTCGAAAGCATGAGGACCTACCAACTCCGGATAAATGTTGGACATCCGGATAACTGCAATAATGATCCTGTAGCTCTATCGCCCACCTGTGCATGCACCTAAAATATTATAGTTGTATAGGGTTAGTACACACTTGTACTAAGTATGGGTATATGCAAGCACACACCAAGGACATGCATGAGAAAGAATAGCTCTTTCCTAACAACATGATTTTTGGAAGTCAAGTCAGTGGACTTGCCAAATTGAGATTAGGAAAGTTTCCAAATTTGGATTAGGAAAGTCAATGAGCTTTCCAAATTTGGATTAGGAAAGTTATGCCATGACAGTAACATACATCATCATACTTTTCACATTTTCACACAGCACATAACATTTACACATAGCACATATCATATAACATACAACCCATTTTGTATGTAGCACATAACTTCTTTAATATCATTCATTCATATTCCATGAGACCTCGGAATCATGGACTTAACATTAAGACATCCCAGAAATGAGGGCTCAACAGATGGGACCTCAACTAGGGAGTCTTCATTAGCAAACACAGAGTCTGCTTCGTTCATTCATACGTACTCCATTTCATTTCATTCATAGGCCAGTGTAAACAGCGCTATACCTAGGATGTAGTTTAAGACTTTCATTAGGTTCGTTGTGCAATGACCAAGAATGACCTAATGTCATTACTTGAATCTAACTCACCTTTTGATTATCCTATCCTAACACCTTTGGCATCATTCATTTTATTATGTGCATCATTTGAGGCTGGCCTCATTCATTCATTGGGAACTTTAACTTTAACCGACATAGATTATGTGAGCATCATGAAATCCAGTGTCTCCCCCACACCGAAAAGAGGTGGAATCACCGGCCAAAGTGACCCAATAACATGCTAGCGTACATGGGAATTTAACCCCGCCAGATCCCTATATTGGCAGTATAGGTTCGAAGACTAGGAGATGTATGGAGACCCATACCCGGTAAGCCGGACAGTCTTATCTCATGAGAGTTACGTGAACCTTCACCCTTTCCGAAAGAAGGCATCACCGCTCATAGCTAGCCTATCGGTGCTCAGTATAAAGTTCCATTTCATTCAACTCATACGTCATGGAAGCTGGCTTCTATTATGAGGACATCATAGCTCATTAGATGATTTCTCATTTCATCATTAGTATTAAGTGTGTTAACCTCAATACTTTCATTAGAGTGTTCATAGAGAATGGTCTCTTCATTATCTTACACTCTCATTGGTGAGTACGTATTGGTAACATTTACTTAAGCTCATTTGAGATTTCTCTCATCATTTACATTAGCCTCATATCATGTTGTCACCACATTCTTCATCATTAGCACCTTTGTTTTTCATAGTTACTCACCTCTTATTACGTGAATGTTCATTTCATCATTTCATAGTTCATCTCATCATATGCCAATGCATTTGACTACTTAGTGTATCTCACACTCATACTTAAAACTTCCAGGGTTCATCATTTCATTACATACATATTAGGTTCACTTACTTTTGAATGTATGTTAGACTTGTGTGTCTATACATACAAGCCATGGGGCTTTATTCATAGTTCGTTAAATGATTCTTATTTTCCTAAGATTATGTAGTACAAGACTTATGTATCTTGTATTTATGCCAAGATCTTGATTTTGATCTAAGTAGATGGCATTATTCTTGGATATTTTATTCATGTATGACTTATGTATCAATACGAAAGTTTGGGCAAGGGAACCCAAATCTTGAATCACTTAGATATCATTTATATTTTTCATTGGTTTTATTTCTAATATTCATAACATTAGAACTCTAAATTAAATCTCAACATTAACATCGAAGGATTAATTTTCTATTTAATATTACTCTTAAGTTGGCCGAAGGGTTGTGGGTTCGAACCCCCACAACCCCTTTTTAATTTTCGTTAGTCCCTTATTGCCCATTCTCGCCTAAACCAAGAGGTTTTGGGTTCAAACCCCCACAGCCTCTTTGATTTTTCCTTAAATTTTCGCTGGGATAGGGAGGTTGTGGGTTCGAACCCCACAGCCTCCCTTATTTTTGTTATAATTTCGCTAGAGCATTGGGAGGTTGTGGGTTCGAACCCCCACAGCCTCCTATCTTATTTTAATTAATTCTTCCTTAACTAGGCGCCTTGACAGTGAGGTTGTGGGATCGAACCCCCACAGCCTCACTTTGTTTTCTTAATAATTTTCCTTCTCTTTTTTTCCAGCCTTGAGGTCGTGGGTTTGATTCCCACGCCTCACGTTTTCTTTTTCTTATTTTCTCCTCTTTCGCGCGTACCTGGAGGTCGTGGGTTCGAATCCCACGCCTCCCATTTATTTGTTTAATTATATTTTTCTCCTCCTTCTCCCCACAGTTCGCGAGTTCGATTCCCCCCAGCCCCATTTTCTTTTTCTTTGTGGCGAATTCCAGTAGCTAGGTTCGATTCCCCTTAGCCCCGTTTCCATTTTCTCTTTTTCGCGAAATCAGTAGCTATGGGGTTCGATTCCCCTTAGCTCCTTCACGTTTTTTTTCTTTCTTTTTAGCCTTCTCAACAGGTGAGGTCTTGGGTTCAATTCCCATTGACCTCACTTATTTAATTTTCCCTTTTAAAACCCAGATTTTAACCTTATTGGAGAGTACACAAATCTGGAAAAAATTTGTCATTCTTCAACTCATTTTTAGTCACTTCTTTCATAAGTTTATTTGGCTAAAAGATTGTTATTCAACCAAACATATTTCATTATAATGAACGTCACATTGTATACACATTGCACACATAAAATACACAAGAAATACATGACTTATAAGACCCTAAAACAGTGACCAAGACGCTGCCCACGTGCACACACACACACCAACTTTTACGATCACACTTTGATGGTCATCATCATGATTTCCCGAACATAAACATATTCATATTTAATATAGAAACATCATACATGCCTAAATCTACCAGCACAACACACCCATCCTACGAATTCGTTTGGGAGCTAGTAACAAGGACATGCAAAAAGGGGAACAACCTTAGTTTCGGAATGGATACTTTGAATCGTAAGGGTCCTCTTGGGAAAGGGACCAAGAGAGAAGAAACCCATACCTTTTGACGTTGTTCAAGTGTGAAGCTGCTGCCCAGAAGTTCCTCCAAACCACGTCCAATTTTCCTCAACGTACACACCACTCGACGAACAACCTCCCTTTGCCTTGACGTTTTTGACTACCTTGCTTTTCTTAAAACTTTTCGTGTGTTTTTCAAGTGTGAAGAACAATGGTTGTTAAACTGTTCTTTAGTTTTCTTGTTAGTCAGAGCGTGAGAGAATGAGAATTGAGAGACGTGAAAGAGAGTTGAGAAACGTGAGGGAGAGAGTTTTTAGGATTAGGAGACTAAATTCAAGACTTAGTCAAAATAGGATTTAATTAAATTAATACAAAAATCTAATTTTTTTTCAACTAATACATGAAAGGACCATTTTACCCTTAATGAATCAGATTTTAATTAACGATTATTATCAATTCATTGCTTCTAGTAGGGCTCGAACCAGAGTGGCGCCCTATTTGCGAAAATGGGTCGCTTCGGGTCGCCCCAACCCGAATTGATCTTTTAATTAAATTAATTTATTTATTTATTAATTCCTCAGGGTAATTACAGTATTACCCTTGGCCTGGAAAAGATCATTTTACCCCTGGACTCTCAAAACTTAAAATTTCTTCTTTTTAAGTCTAGTAAAGACTCCATCGATTAAATCTTCATTTTCGAGAGCCTTACTTAGTTGGTTCCAACCTTTCCAAGCTCAACCAACTCCCCAAGTTAGTTGGCTTGGTCGTAGTAAGGGTTCTGAGGTCTGGTTCTACGCGTATAAATCCGTGTGAACCTTGGTCTAATCGCAAACATTCTTGACACCTTAAACATTTCTTATCTTGTTCATTTTTTTAGGGTTGTTACACGAATGAAGAGCAAATGCTGCAAATATAATATATACATTTGTTAATACTTTGAGTTATGAATTTTAATTTACTATCAAATTCAAAAATGATTTATAAATTCTTAAATGTATATTGATGTCCTTCTTTGGGCGAAGCATCAAAATACAACTTTAGACATAATGATGATTAGATGTGAATTTAACGTAATTCAATAATTTTAATGTGTCAATCAATAATATTTATTATCTTTGGATAAATAAATAAAACTAACGACACATCTAAATTATCTCATTAATGTTCAATGGTTATAAAATGAAATAATCAACCTTTAAGTGATCCCTAAATATCTTACAACCAAAAACTTCAATATATCCATAAGTTATATCAGTATAAGTATCAAAATAATGGATAATTGAATATACATTTAGTTAGTATTATTTTGAATTAATTCTTCAAAGATTAGACCACTTTGGTGATTAACTAATCTCATATGCATAATTTCAAAATAAAATACATCATGATAGAGAATAATTATTTCACTTATGCTACCTACTACCGTTTTCAAATAAGGAAAACATTAATTTTATGAAAAATCACTAGTTCTTAAACCATGCTCTTGATACCACATGTAAGGATTTTTCATGATTGTGAAAACATAAACAATCTAACATTTAGAAACCCTATCAATTATTCAGGATCGTAGAACTATATGATTTTCACATATATTTAATACTATGATATTTCAGACAAGAATAAATACCCGAATCTGCCATTATAATTCTTGACTTGATTGAGCGGAAGTCTTTTCTTTTGGTTCTTTAGAAGTTGTTTCTCTCTCTTGTATTATACTTTATGTATAACTTTGATGGATAAGACTATATATCTTTGTGGCATAGAGAGGAACCTTTAAATGGAATGTGTTTTAACATTATTCCCACATTTCCATCATGGTGAGTAGTGGAGATAATGGATAGTTGGAAGAGGTAATCGGTAAAGTGGAAGACTTAATGGGTAGTTGAAGTAACCTCTCCACTTCCCCACTTTCCCACTTCTCCACTTCTCTACTTATCAAATTAGAATTAGAATTTAATTAGTAATTAAATATTAAACAAAAATAATATTAATTTGATTGGGTCATAAAATTAACATATAAATGGTAGTAAATCTCTGTATCAGGTATTTTTCATTGACTAATATTCCACAAACAAGGTTTTCCTTTTTTATATTCAGGATATTCATTAGATATTTGTTTTCCGAAATTGAAAATGGAAATAGAATTCATACTATATATAAAAAAAGTTGTACCAACAAGAAGCACTCTAAACATACACAGAAACAACCTTTCCTTTTAACTGATATAGAAAAGAGTTTATTTATTGTAGTTTTTGTTGCCGTCTTATTGATTTTTTCATGCGGTTAGTCTCTTTTTCTCTTTGTTTTCCATCTCCCACTCAAATATATGATATTTGAAGGAGGTGGCTCTAAATATATCTAAATCATATAGTAATTTCATTCTATCATGATTAGTTATAATATTTAGTTAACTATTTGGATTTATGTGTGATTTCCTTCGATGCTAACAGTTTTTCAGTTCTAAGATGTTGTGGCAGGATAGGCGTGTAAGACTATGTATGATTGTGATCCTAGAAAGTGTGCTTATGAGATTGTAATATGTTGTTATGGCCAATGCACTTGTACTAATTCCATAAAGTACTCTTCCGATAGAAAGACAACGGATTCAGTCAAAAAATTACCTTGTAGGAATGTCCGTAATAGATGAAGCTATTGGAGTTTGTTCATGTAATATAATACATAATATTGGCTTATGAATATTATTACTATGTTTATGGAGTATTATAATATCAATTCATGTTTTCAATCAAAACAAATCATACTTATATGTTATAGATAAAGACAAATAGGACTTATTTAGAAAATGTGTCACATCTATTTAGAAAATAAATAATCATAATATATAGTTTGATAAGTTATCCCTATTAATAAGATCTTTTTCTAGAACTAAGTACTTTTTAAAAGAAACAATTCTTTAATATAAGTGTACAGTTGAAATATATATTTTTTTAAAAATCTTGAATTCTTTAAGTGAGATTTAATTTTAGACAATTCCTTTTTACTGAAGCCACACTTGTTGTAGAATTTATGATATATTATTGCAGTAATTTAAATAAAAAAAGTACCATAATAAAAGAAGTTATTGTGCTTTCATTGATCTTGTATGAATACCGAGAAAAGATTAACATAGAATTCAAAAGCTATAAAAGAAATTTTATTTGAGTACAAATAGACGTGAATATACTACAAGTACCAACACTTCAAGTTACTATGACAAGGTGATGGAACAAACTGGCTAACTATACTAACAAAAAAATGAAATGTCTGGTCGCATGATCTTAAGATTTTAGAGTTTAACAACAAGTCTCCGAGATTGATGAGGTTAGAGGCTCAACTTCACCTGTAATAATCTCAATATTTAATCAACACGATAGTCCATAGAAACCAACATACAAGTGTCTTCAGAAATATCCAAGGCATATTCCTTTGTTTAATAAATATACCATGGTCAGATTGTGCTACCTCAGTGCCTAGAAATTGTTTCAGCTTTCCTAAATACTTTGTGTGAAAAATGACATGATAGGTGTTCTTTGAGATCAACAATACCTTCATGATCATTATATGTGATAACAATATCTTCAACATATACAATAAAAAATGTATGTTTCTCAAATGATTAATGCCTATAGAATATATAGTGATTAGCTTTTATTCGGATCATTCCAAATTGTTGGATAATAGATAGAAATTAACAAACATTCTTTGTAATATGACTTGAGACCTTAGAATATTGACGAAGTTTAAAAACTAGTCTACACTCTTCTAAGCAACAAATCCTGTTGGTTTCTCCATATATACCTCTGCAATAAGTTCTCAATGTGGCAATACATTTTTGATGTTCCTTTGAAAAAAGGGTTCCATTAAGAAGATAGACAGAGGCCATCATAGGAACAAGTAAAAAAATCTACATAATCAATGTCATAAATCTATGTGTATGTTAGCAATCAGGCTCACTTTGAGAAGATCAATAACTTAATAGAATCTATCATAACAAAGAATATCCAATGACAACCAACTGTGGTTTGTAAAGAAATAAGCTCAACAATACTATTACCATGCAATGTAGTCATCTATAAAATCTTAGTCTGATGCCAACCTTGATGAACCAATTCTTCTGCCAAAGTCTTGGGAACATTGATTGTTGATAAGCTAGTAATGAAGGACTAATACAATTGTGACACACGATAATGACTTAAATAAGGATAAACAAAATTTGATGGACAATAGTTCTAGCAACTTTACGAATAGCAATGGGAAGATCATTTAATAAGTGCTTAACCGAAGTAGAAGAGTCTCTCGATCGTAAATCAGGCATTAATGGATCCTACCATAACCCCGGAGTAGGCTAGACAAAACTCCAAAGAACAAGAGCAACAGGAATATGAAACAAGCAAAAATAGGAATGAGGATGTAGAATAGGGCGATAGTATAGAACTGTAAATACATACACAATTTACAAAATATGCCCAAAAGTGACCAAGATGACAAACTGACAAAAGACCAAACCTGGGATCTAGTTTTACTGGTACAAGAGCTACTAAGTACAGAAAAGCTATATACAAGAGAATTGACTAATCCAAATACAAAATACAAGTCTATATAAAAGAGGAAAAGTATCAACTCTCTGGATGAAAGGATTTCACTATGATCAATGTCTATGGTAGCCACGGGAAAGTCCAACGCTAAATGAGGCTGTCTACTATTGGGAGCTACATGAAAGAAAGATGTGGAAATGTTTTATGAGTACCAAAACACATGGTACTCAATAGCCATTATAGGCCGACCGAGCTCAGGAAGATCATAAAGATAAATAAGAAGTAAGATAAGTCTAACAAGGATTCTTACATAAGTCTAGAAAGAAGCAACCACTACCGACATGACAGACAACAGTAGTTCTACCTATACCAGCCAAGCAAGCACAGACATACAAACACACAATGAGATGCAATGCACATGTGGAAAATGCATGTTCAAATTAAAAGGTTGTTGAATTACATCGCAAGTTATCTTGTGGACCTCCAGGAAAACTACGGTACCCACCTCAGCTCAACTACAGAGAGAGTAAAAGTAAAATAAAACATGGAATTTTGTCTATGGATTGCTAGAACTAATCAATATATGCCTAATGAAGAGGAAAATAATGAATTTCCTCTCAACAAAGTTTCTATCAATGAAAATAAGTAATCTCTCTTGCTTGGATCTTAAATCATTGGAATACATAGTAACAACTAGTAAGTGTCTCAAAAACCTCATTTCTTTCCAAAACTAGATGAAATTTTGCGATGAACATGATATAATACCAACACAATCAAGTCATTCTCATATTAAACAAGCCATACCAAACTCACCCCCAGGTAAACCCTATCACAACATAGTCGTACTAACATTGAACTCTAGCCTATCCAAGTCCACGACCGCTGGACCAAAGCAATTCAAATAATAAAGTGATAAACATAAAACTGACTAATGGAAAGGAAATATTCTACAATAGTCTTGTATTCAATATGAATGTCGATATGTCACGCCTCGAGCCTATGCCCTGGGTGTGGCCGGCACTCGAAGACCATTTTTGGCCTCGAGAGGACCATTGGCCTGACTTACTTTATTTAGCGGAAGACAATAATCAATGACTTAATGATCCAAGAACCAAACTAAACTAAATAATATGATAAGTGGAATGTTTTAGTGATTTAATCATTCAACTTGGCCAAAATGGCAACCAAATTCTTCAACATAAGAATGATAATGCAAGACCACTAGACTACTAACATCTGACTGTCTATCTATGAAGCCTTTTAAAACTGAGATGGATGTTGGGACAGACCCCACAACATCCTAATAAAGAAAATATTGTAAAAATAATAAAAAGAGTCCTCCGAAATGCAATGAGGCTCACTAAGTGACTCTGGAGTGCTCAACTGGATCAACGGTACATCGAATGCCGATCCTCATTAAATAGAGTATGCATCATGATACGATGCAAGTCAACTGGCATTAGTACATTCAATGTACGTGTATGCAAGTTGGAATGATAAAACAACCTAAGGTAGAAAAGAGTAAGAAGGAACACTTACCTTGGATCTGCTCAACTCATGATTAACATAACTTAATATAACTGACTCTTTTCAATATAAAGCAATTTAAAAGCAAGTGCAATATAAAGAAAAGCTGTTTGAAAACATGCCATAAACTCTGAATGTATACAAGGATACAATTCACTCTGATAAGTATGTAAAAATACAAATAAACTGATGTAAATATATGCATATAACTTATGTGGGAGTTTCACTAACCGACAACCAACACGTAAGAGTTATAGCAATGATACAACGATCTACCTCACGTTGCCAGTGCATCCAATACCCGACAAAAGGTATAAGACCTGACCTGCCTTATGGATCACTAGTCTACTGTGAAAAGGGTTCATCTAAAATGTATGACCCTTTTCTATCCATGGTTGCTACATGGTTTATAAGGGTCGTGAGTTGTCTGAGCTCTACCCCATATCGGTTCTTAGTACTTCTCCCAAAATATACTGGCTCTTATGTTATTAAAACATACTTATTCTGTGATTTGAGATTACTTCTCAAATAATTAGCTCAAAGGCTATCTTGGAAATCTCAGTTTCCCCTGCTTGCTTCATTTAGAAAGCTATGACTCTTTAACTGAAAACTATCACAAAGGCTCTTTGAAATCTCAGTTTCTAATTTTTTAAAATGTTAAAACATTTATATACAACTTTTGGAATACTTAGTCTCCATATACTGCTTTAAAGAAAAGACTTCACTTTGCTCTAAACTGAACTCAAACTATAGTCTTAAAACGACATTAAAATGTTTTGATAGACTTAAGAAACTTGAAATGAACTTCTTCTTCTTATCTTTACTCTTTACTCCACCCGATCTTTATGTCTTAAAACAAGTTTAAAAGTATCTGTAAAAGACTTCTTGAAAGGACACTAAGAACTTTCTACAGTTGGTTTTAAACTTTCCTTGAATTTGAAGTTATGGATTCAAGTTTGTAATTCATATTTTTTGATGATTTATATATGATTAGAAGTCATTTAGAGTGGTTGTAATCATTAGAAAGTGTTAAAACACTTTAGAAGGGCTTAATCGGACTATTTTACAAAAACTGGTGAAAATGTCAATTCAGGCGCGTTTTAGTCGAATCGAGCTATGCCTCAAGTTTTGAGGCCTCATTATGGCGCACTAAAGGCGCGCAGCCCCAAAATTATTTTAATTATTTATTGTTTAGTTTCATGTTTGTAGTTTGTTTCCCATGGAGTGATTTAAAGTGGGTGTCACTCTCGACGATTAGGTCGCTTTAAATCACAAGTTTTAAAATTCTTTTTTTCTTTTTTATACTCTGTGTCAAGTAAAACTAACTCATATAAATTAGGACATAGGAAGTATAAGATAATATATAAGATATATTGTCTTTAGAATACTCTGTGCTAGTTTGTACAGAGTCAATAAAGTCATTTAAGTGTAATCCTCCTGGTCGGTCATTGTGGGTTTGACGTCAACCTCATAATTATTTGGAATTCGACTACCTATGTCTTATATGTGGGACATGATTAAGCATTTATCACAACCCAATAAATACTTTTTTTAATTGATTTTAATTTTGAAAAAATTTGAAATTAGTTTTAACCAAATTGTGAACACTTTTTATTCAATGTATTCAGGATATTCATGAGAATTTAAATGGTAGTAAATCTCTATATCAGGTATTTTTCATTGAATACTATTCCACAAACAAGGTTTTACTTTTTTATATTCAGGATATTCATTAGATATTTATATTCCAAAACTGAAAATGGAAATGGAATTCATGTATATATATATATATATAGAAAGAGAGAGAGAGAGAGAGAGAGAGTTGTTCCAACGATAAGCACTCTAAACATACACAGAAAGAACCTTTCCTTTTAACTGATATGGAAAAGAATTTATTTATTGTGGTTTTTGTTGCCCCCTTATTGATTTTTTCATGCAGTTAGTCTCTTTTTCTCTTTGTTTTCCATCTCGCCCTAAAATATATGATATTTGAAGGAGTTGGATCTAAATATATCTAAATCATATAGTAATTTCATTCTATCATTATTAGTTAAAATATTTAGTTAACTATTTGGATTTATGTGTGATTTCTTTCAATCCTAACACATTTTTAATTCTCAGATGTTGTGGCCGGACAGACGTGTAAGACTATGTACGATTGTGTTCCTAGCAAGTATGCTTCTGGGATTGTAATATGTCGTTATGGCCAATGTACTTTTACTAATTCCGGAATGTACTCTTCTGATAGAGAGACAACGAATTCAGTCAAAAAATTACCTTGTAGGAATGTCCGTAATTGATGAAGCTATTGGAGTTTGTTCATATAATCTAATGCATAATATTGGCTTATGAAAATTATTACTATGTTTATGGAGTATTATAATATCAAATCATGTTTTCAATCAAAACAAATCATAGTTATATGTTATAGATACAGACAAATAGGACTTATTTAGGTTAGAAAGGAAAAAAAACTAAATTATTTCGTATTCAACTTTATCGTAAAAATAAAAATAAGGAGGATTTTGAATTATAATTTGCAAGTACAAATTTATTCATACCTAATTTTCACCTCTATTTTTTTATTTTATGATTTAGCAGCTAAAATATAAATAAAAGTTTTTACTCTGTCCATTCCAACGTAAATGTGTCACATCTATATAGAAAATAAATAATCATAATATATAGTTTGATAAGTTACCCCTAATAATAAGATCTTTTTTTAGAACTAAGTACTTTTTAAAAGAAACAATTCTTTAATATAAGTGTACACTTGTAAAATATATATTTTTTAAAATCTTGAATTCTTCAAGTGAGATTTATTTTTAGACAATTCCTTTTTACTAAAGCAACACTTGTTGTAGAATGCATAATATATTATTGTAGTAATTTAAATTAAAAAAAGTACCATAATAAAAGAAATTATTGTGCTTTCATTGATCTTGTATGAATACTGAGAAAAGATTAACATAGAATTCAAAAGCTATAAAAGAAATTCTATTTGAGTACAAATAGACGTGAATATACTACAAGTACCAACACTTCAAGTTACTATGACAAGGTGATGGCAAAAACTGACTAACTATACTAACTAAAAATAAAATGTCTGGTCGGATGATCTTAAGATTGTAGAGTTTAACAACAAGTCTTCGAGATTGATGAGGTTAGAGGCTAAACTTCACCTGTAATAAGCTTAATAATTAATCAACAGGATAGTCCATACAAACCAACATACAAGTGTCTTCAGAAATAACCAAGGCATATTTCCTTTGTGTAATAGAAATACCATGGTCAGATTGTGCTACCTCAGTGCCTAGAAATCGTTTCAGCTTTCCTAAATCCTTTGTGTAAAAAATGACAAGATAGGTGTTGTTTGAGATGATCAATACCTTCATGATCATTATATGTGATAACAATATCTTCAACATAAACAATCCAAAATGTATGTTTCCCAAATGATTAATGTCTATAGAATATATGGTGATTAGCTTTTATTCGGATAATTCCAAATTGTTGGATAATAGATAGAAATGAACAAACATGCTTTGTAAGATGACCTGAGACCTTAGAATATTGACGAAGTTTAAAAACTAGTCTACACTCTCCTGAGCAACAAATCCTGTTGGTTTCTCCATATATACCTCGGGAATAAGTTCTCAATGTAGAAATACATTTTGATGTTCATTTGAAAAAAACGGTTCCGTTAAGAAGATGGACAGAGGCCATCATAGGAATAAGTAAAAAAATCTACATAATCAATGCCATAAACCAATATGTCTGTTAGCAATCAGGCTTACTTTGAGAAGATCAATAGCTTAATAGAATCTATCATAACAAAGAATATCCAATGACAACCAACTGTGGTTTGTAAAGAAATAAGCTCAATATTACTATTACCATGCAATGTAGTCATCTATAAAATCATAGTCTGATGCCAACCTTGATGAACCGATTGTTCTGCCAAAGTCTTGGGAACATTGATTGTTGATACAATAGTAATGAAGGAATAATACAATTATGACACACGATAATGACTTAAATAAGGATAAATAGAATTTGATGGACAATAGTTCTAGCACCTTTACGAATAGCAATGGGAAGATCATCTAATAAGTGCTTAACCAAAGTAGAAGAGTCTCTCGATCGTAAATCAGGCATTAATGGATCCTACCATAACCCCATAGTAGGCTAGCAAAAACTCCAAGCAAAACGAGCAACAGGAATATGAAACAAGCAAAAATAGGAATGAGGATGTAGAATAGGGCGATAGTATAGAACTGTAAATACATACACAATATACAAAAGATGCCCAAAAGTGACCAAGAAGACAAAGTGACAAAAAACCAAACCTCGGACCTGGTTTCACTGGTACAAGAGCTACTAAGTACATAAAAGCTATATACAAGAGAATTGACTAATACAAATACAAAATACAAGTCTATATAAAAGAGGAAAAGTATCAAGTCTCTGGATGAAAGGATTTCACTATGACCAATGTCTATGTAGCCACGGGAAAGTCCAACGCTAAATGAGGCTGGCTCCTATTGGGAGCTACATCAAAGAAAGATGTGGAAATATTTTATGAGTACCAAAACACACGGTACTCATTAGCCATTATAAGCCTACCGAGCTCAGGAAAATCATAAATATAAATAAGAAGTAAGATAAGTCTGACAAGGATTCTGACATAAGTCTAGAAGGAAGCAACCACTACCGACATGAAAGACAACAATAGTTCTACCTATACCAGCCAAGCAAGTACAGGCATACAAACACACAATGAGATGCAATGCACATGTGGACAATGCATGTTTAAATTAAAGGTTTTTGAATTACATCGCAAGTTGTCTTGTGGATGTCCAAGAAAACTATGGTACCCACTTCAGCTCAACTACAGAGAGAGTAAAAGTAAAATAAAACTTGGAATTTTTTCTATGGATTGCTAGAACTAATCAATATATGCCTAATGAAGAGGAAAATGATGAATTTCCTCTCAAAACAAAGTTTCCATTAGTGAAAATAAGTAATCTCTCTTGCTTGGGTCTTAAATCGTTGGAATACATAGTAACAACTAGTAAGTGTCTCAAAAACCTCATTTCTTTCCAAAACTAGATGAAATTCTGCAATTAGTATGCGATGAACATGATATAATACCAACACAATCAAGTCATTTTCATATTAAATAAGACATACCAAACTCACTAATAGGTAAACCCTATCACAACATAGTCGTACTAACTTTGAACTCTAGCCTGTCCAAGTCCACGACCGCTGGACCAAAGCAATTTAAATAATAAAATGATAAACATAAAACTAACTAATGGAAAGGACATCTCCTACAATAGTCTTGTATTCAATATGAATATCGATATGTCACGCCCCGACCCTATGCCCTGGGTATGGCCGGCACTCGAAGACCATTGCTAGCCTCGAGCGGACCCTTGGCCTGACTTACTTTACTCAGCGGAAGACAATAATGGATGACTTATTGAGCAAAGAACTGAATTAAACTAAATAATATGATAAGTGGAATGTTTTAATGATTTAATCATTCAACTTGGCCAAAATGGCAACCAAATTCTTCAACATAAGAATGACAATGCAAGACCACTAGACTACTAACATCTGACTATCAATCTATGAAGCCTTTTAAAACTGAGATGGATGTTGGGACAGACCCCACAACATCCTAATAAAGAAAATATTGTAAAAATAATAAAAGGATTCCTCCGAAATGCAATGAGGCTCACTAAATGACTTTGGAGTGCTCAACTGGATCAATGGTACGCTGGATCCCGATCCTCATTACATGGAGTATGCATCATGATACGATGCAAGCCAAATTGACATTAGTACATTCAATGTACGAGTATGCAAGCTGAAATGATAAAACAACCTAACTTAGAAAAGAGTAAGAAGGAACACTTACCTTGGCTCTGCTCAACTCATGATTAGCATAACTCAATATAACTGACTCATTTCAATATAAAGCAATTTAAAAGCAAGTGCAATATAAATAAAAGTTGTTTGAAAACATGCTATGAACTCTAAATGTATACAAGGATACAATTAACTCTGATAAGTATGTAAAAATACAAATAAACTTATGTAAATATATACATTTAATTTATGTGGGAGTTTCACTAACCGACAAGCATCATTTAAGAGTTATAGTAATGATACAACGATATACCTCACGTTCCCAGTGCATCCTATACCCGGCCAAAGGTATAAGACCTGAACTGCCTTATGGATCACTAGTCTACTCTGAAAAGGGTTCATCTAAAATGTATGACTCTTTTATACCCATGGTTGCTACATGGTTTATAAGGGCTGTGCGTTGTCTGAACTCTCCCCCATGTAGGTCCTCAATACTAATCCCAAAATATACTGTCTCTTATGTTATTAAAACATACTGCTTTTGTGATTTGAGATTACTGCTCAAATAATTAGCTCAAAGGCTATCTTAGAAATCTCAGTTTCCCCTGCTTGCTTTATTTACAAAGCTGTGACTCTTTAACTGAAAACTATCGCAAAGGCTCTTTGAAAATCTCAGTTTCCATTTTTATTAAATGTGAAAACATTTTTATACAACTTTTGGAATACTTAGTCTCCATATACTGCTTTAAAGAAAAGACTTCACTTTTCTCTAAACTGAACTCAAACTATAGTCTTAAAACGACATTAAAATGTTTTGAAAGACTTAAGAAACATGAAATGAACTTCTTCTTCTTATCTTTACTCTTTACTCAACCTGATCTTTATGTCTTAAAACAAGTTTAAAAGTATTTGTAAAAGACTTCTTGAAAGGACACTAAGAACTTTCTTCACTTGGCTTTAAACTTTCATTGAATTTGAAGTTATGGTTTCAAGGTTGTAATTCATTTTTCTGGATGATTTATATATGATTAGAAGTCATTTAGACTGGTTAGAATCATTAGGAAGTGTTAAAACACTTTAGAAGAGCTTAATCGGACTGTTTTACAAAAACTGGTGAAAATGTCAATTCAGGCGCGTTCTGGTCGAATCGCGCTATGCCTCAAGTTTTGAGGCCTCATTCTGGCGCACTAAAGGCGCGCAGCCCCAGACTTAATTTAATTATTTATTGGTTAGTTTCAGGTTGTAGTTTGTTTTCCCATGGAGTGATTTAGAGTGGGTGTCACTCACGACGATTAGGTCGCTTCAAACCACAAGTTTTAAAATTCTTTTTTTCCTTTTTAAACTCTGTGTCAAGTAAAACTAACTCATATAAATTAGGACAGAGGGATTATAAGATAAGATATAAGATATATTGTCTTTAGAATACTCCGTGCTAGTTTGTACTGAGTCAATAAAGTCATTAAAGTGTAATCCTCTCGGTCAATCCTTGTGAGTTTGACGTCAACCTCATAATTATTTGTAATACGACTACCTATATCTTAAATGTGGGAAATGATTGAGCATTTATCACAACCCAATAAATACTATACTTAATTGATTTTAATTTTTTAAATTTTGAATTAGTTTTAACCAAATTGTGAACACTTCTTATTCAATATATTCAGGATATTCATGAGAATATAAATGGTAGTAAATCTCTATATCATGTATTTTTCATTGAATAATATTCCACAAACAAGGTTTTCCTTTTTTATATTCAGGATATTCATTAGATATTTGTTTTCTGAAATTGAAAATGTAAATGGAATTCATATATATATATATATATATATATAAAGTTGTTCCAACAAGAAGCACTCTAAACATACACAAAAACAACCTTTCCTTTTAACTGATATGGAAAAGAATTTATTTATTGTGGTTTTTGTTGCCGCCTTATTGATTGTTTTTCATGTGGTTAGTCTCTTTTTCTCTTTGTTTTCCATCTCCCCCTCAAATATATGATATTTGAAGGGGGTGGATCTAAATATATCTAAATCATATAGTAATTTCATTCTATCATGATTAGTTAAAATATTTAGTTAACTATTCGGATTTATGTGTGATTTCCTTCGATGCTAACACATTTTAATTTTCATATGTTGTGGCGGGACAGACGTGTAAGACTATGTACGATTGTGATCCTAGCAAGTGTACTTTTGAGATTGTAATATGTCGTTATGGCCAATGTACTTGTACTAATTCCATAATGTACTCTTCTAATAGAAAGAAAACGGATTCAGTCAAAAAATTACCCTGTAGGAATGTCCGTAATTGATAAAGCTATTGGAGTTTGTTCATGTAATCTAATGCATAATATTGTCTTATGAATATTATTACTATGTTTATGGAGTATTATAATATCAAATCATGTTTTCAATCAAAACAAATCATAGTTATATGCTATAGATAAAGACAAATAGGACTTATTTAGGTTAGAAAGGGAAAAAAACTAAATTATTTCGTATTCAACTTTATTGTAAAAATAACAATAAGGAGGATTTTGAATTATAATTGCAAGAACAAATTTATTCATACCTAATTTTCACCTCTATTTTTTTATTTTATGATTTAGCAGCTAAAATATAAATAAAACTTATTACTCTGTCCATTCCAAAGTAAATGTATCACATCTATTTAGAAAATAAATTATCATAATATATAGTTTGATAAGTTACCCCTATTAATAACATCTTTTTTTAGAACAAAGTACTTTTAAAAGAAACAAGTTGTTAATTTAAGTGTACAGTTGAAAAATATTTTTTTTTAAAATCTTGAATTGTTCAAGTGAGATTTATTTTTAGACAATTCCTTTTTACTAAAGCAACACTTGTTGCTGAATGCGTGATTTATTATTTTAGTAATTTAAATAAAAAAAGTGCCATAATAAAAGAAATTATTGTTCTTTCATTGATCTTGTATGAAACACGAGG
Source organism: Solanum sitiens (assembly GCA_016801875.1). Classification (NCBI taxonomy): domain Eukaryota; kingdom Viridiplantae; phylum Streptophyta; class Magnoliopsida; order Solanales; family Solanaceae; genus Solanum; species Solanum sitiens. The sequence goes on from JABWTJ010000073.1 coordinate 179,617, forward strand.
AAAGATTAACATAGAATTCAAAAGCTATAAAAGAAATTTTATTTGAGTACAAATAGACGTGGATATACTACAAGTACCAACACTTCAAGTTACTATGACAAGGTGATGGAAAAAACTGACTAACTATACTAACTAAAAATGAAATGTCTTGTCGCATGATCTTAAGATTGTAGAGTCTAACAACAAGTCTCCGAGATTATGAGGTTAGAGGCTCAGCTTCTCCTGTAATAAGCTTAATATTTAATCAACGGGATAGTCCATACAAACCAACATACAAGTGTCTTCAGAAATATCCAAGGCATATTCCCTTTGTGTAGTAGAAATACCATGGTCAGATTGTGCTACCTCAGTGCCTAGAAAAAATTTTCAACTTTCCTAAATCCTTTGTGTGAAAAATGACATGATAGGTGTTGTTTGAGATGAGCAATACCCTCATGATCATTATATGTGATAACAATATCTTCAACATTAACAATCAAAAATGTATGTTTCCCAAATGATTAATTCCTATAGAATATATAGTGATTAGATTTTATTCGGATCATTCCAAATTGTTGGATAATAGATAGAAATGAACAAACATGCTTTGTAAGATGACTTGAAACCATAGAATATTGACAAAGTTTAAAAACTAGTCTACACTCTCCTGAGCAACAAATCTTGTTGGTTTCTCCATATATACCTCTGCAATAAGTTCTCAATGTAGAAATACATTTTTGATGTTCATTTGAAAAAAGGTTCCATTAAGAAGATGGACGGAGTCCATCATAGGAACAAGTAAAAAAAATCTACATAATTAATGCCATAAGTCTATGTGTCTGTTAGTAATCAGTCTCACTTTGAGAATCTCAATAGCTTAATAGAATCTTTCATAACAAAGAATATCCAATGACAACCAACTGAGGTTTGTAAAGAAATAAGCTCAACATTACTATTACCATTCAATGTAGTCATCTCCAAAATCATAGTCTGATGCCAACCTTGATGAACCAATTCTTCTGCCAAAGTCTTGGGAACATTGATTGTTGATAAGCTAGTAATGAAGGAATAATACTATTGTGACACACGATAATGACTTAAATAAGGATAAACAAAATTTGATGGACAATAGTTCTAGCACCTTAACGAATAGCAATGGGAAGATCATGTAAGAAGTACTTAACCGAAGTAGAAGAGTCTCCCGATCGTAAATCAGACATTAATGGATCCTACCATAACCCCGGAGTAGGCTAGCCAAAACTCCAAATAAAAAGAGCAACAGGAATATGAAACAAGCAAAAATAGGAATGAGGATGTAGAATAGGGCGATAGTATAGAACAGTAAATACATACACAATATACAAAAGATGCCCAAAAGTGACCAAGATGACAAACTGACAAAAGAAGAAACCTCAGACCTCGTTTCACTGGTACAAGAGCTACTAAGTACAGAAAATCTATATACAAGAGAATTGACTAATCCAAATACAAAATACAAGTCTATATAATAGAGGAAAAGTATCAAGTCTCTGGATGAAAGGATTTCACTATGATCATATCTATGGTAGCCACGGGAAAGTCCAACGGTAAGTGAGGCTGGCTCCTATTGGGAGATACATCAAAGAAAGATGTGGAAATGTTTTATGAGTACCAAAACACACGGTACTCAATAGCCATTATAGGCCGACCGAGCTCAGGAAGATCATAAATATAAATAAGAAGTAAGATAAGTCTAACAAGGATTCTGATAGAAGTCTAGAAGGAAACAACCACTACCGACATGAAAGACAACAATAGTTCTACCTATACAAGCCAGGCAAGCACAGGCATCCAAACACACAATGAGATGCAATGCACACGTGGACAATGCATGTTTAAATTAAAAGGTTCATGAATTATATCGTAAGTTGCCTTATGGACCTCTAAGAAAACTACGGTACCCGCCTCAGCTCAACTACAGAGAGAGTAAAAGTAAAATAAAACTTGGAATTTTGTCTATGGATCGCTAGAACTAATCAACATATGCCAAATGAAGAGGAAAATGACGCATTTCCTCTCAACAAAATTTCCATCAGTGAAAATAAGTAATCTCTCTTCCTTGGATCTTAAATCATTGGAATACGTAGTAACAACTAGTAAGTGTCTCAAAAACCTCATTTCTTCCCAAACCTAGATGAAATTCTGCCATTAGTATGCGATGAACATGATATAATACCAACACAATCAAGTCATTCTCATATTACACAAGCCATAAAAAACTCACTATCAGGTAAACCCTATCACAACGTAGTCGTACTAACTTTGAACTCTAGCCTGTCCATGTCCACGACCGCTGGACCAAAGCAATTCAATTAATAAAGTGACAAACATAAAACTGACTAATGGAAAGGACGTCTCCTACATAGTCTTGTATTCAATATGAATGTCGATATGTCATGCCCCGAGCCTATGCCCTGGGTGTGGCCGGCACTCGTAGACCGTTGCTGGCCTCGAGCGGACCCTAGGCCTGGTTTACTTTACTCAGCGGAAGACAATAATTAATGACTTAATGAACAAATAACCAAACTAAACTAAATAATATGATAAGTGGAATGTTTTAATGATTTAATCATTCAACCTAACCAAAATGGAAACCAAATTCTTCAACATAAGAATGATATACAAGACCACTAGACTACTAATATGTGACTGTCTATCTATGAAGCTTTCTAAAACTGAGATAGATGTTGGGAAAGACCCACAACATCCTAATAAAGAAAATACTGTTAAAATAATAAAAGGAGTCCTCCGAAATGCAAGGAGGCTCACCAACTGACTCTGGAGTGCTCAACTGGATCAACGGTATGCCGGATGCCGATCCTCATTACATGAGTATGCATCATGATACGATGCAAACCAACTGGCATTAGTACATTCAATGTACGAGTATACAAGTTGGAATGATAAAACAACATAAGCTAGAAAAAAGTAAGAAGGAACACCTACTCTGGCTCTGCTCAACTCATGATTAACATAACTCAATATGACTGACTCATTTCAATATAAAGCAATTTAAAAGCAAGTGCAATATAAAGAAAAGTTGTTTAAAAACATGCTATTAACTCTGAATGTATACAAGAATACAATTAACTCTGATAGGTATATAAAAATACAAATAAACTTATGTAAATATATACATTTAACTTATGTGGGAGTTCCGATAACCATCACTTAAGAGTTATAGTAATGATACATTTATCTACCTCACGTTGCCAGCGCATGCTATACCCGACCAATGGTATAAGATCTGATTTGCCTTATGGATCACTAGTCTACTGTGAAAAGGGTTCATCTAAAATGTATGACACTTTTCTACCCATGGATTCTACATGGTTTATAGGGGCCGTAAGTTGTCTGAACTATCCCCCATATCGGTCCTCAATACTACTCCCAAAATATACTGGCTCTTATGTTATTAAAACATATTGCTTCTGTGATTAGAGATTAATGCTCAAATAATCAGCTCAAAGGCTATCTTGGAAATCTCAGTTTCCTCTGCTTGCTTCATTTAGAAAGCTATGACTCTTTAACTGAAAACTAGCCCAAAGGATCTTTGGAAATCTCAGTTTCCATTCTTTTTAAATGTAATTTTTTTTTATACATCATTTGAAATACTTAGTCTCCATATACTGCTTTAAAGAAAACACTTCACTTTTCTCTAAACTGAACTCAAACTATAGTCTTAAAACGACATTAAAATGTTTTGAAAGACTTAAGAAACTTGAAATGAACTTCTTCTTCTTATATTTACTCTTTACCCAACCCGATATTTAAATCTTAAAACAAATTTTAAAGTATTTGTAAAAGATTTCTTTAAAGGACACTAAGAACGTTCTACACTTGGCTTTAAACTTTCCTTGAATTTGAAGTTATGGATTCAAGGTTGTAATTCATGTTTCTGGATGATTTCTATATGATTAGAAGTCAATTAGAGTGGTTAGAATCATTAGGAAGTTTTAAAACACTTTAGAAGGGCTTAATCGGACTATTTTACAAAAACTTGTGAAAATGTCGATTGAGGCGCGTTCTGGACGAATCGCGCTATGCCTCAAGTTTTGAGGCCTCATTCTGGCGCACTAAAGGCGCAGCGCAGATGGGGTGCGCCGTTCTTGGCTCTGCCCAGATGACGCCTGAAAAATTTCCATCTCGTTTTCCTTACCTTTAATAATTCTAATTCAATTTTTTTGTTCTCAACTTCACCTTAGATCTAACCTAATGAATTCAAGAACAACACTTAGATCATCAAAGAACTCCTAAAATCTCAAGTCATGTTCAAGAACGAAACCGTTTCAAGAACATGAAAAATCCAATCTTTTTGGAATGAAAACACGCTGAATAATACATGCTTGACACGTGGGTGAACTAACCCAACGTTGAGATAGACCCGCATATATTTTTAGGGATCACCCCAGATGAAATACACGAGTTGATTCGACGATCTTGACAAATCTTGCCCTTCTTGTTCTTCTTTTCTCTTCTCCTTTCTCCTTAGCCCTAGCGTAAGAATTTCCAACTTCTAAAACTGACTAAATTCAGTCTTGACCCTAATTAAACTCCTAAAAATGGTTAAATTAATACGGCAGTGAAAAAGACTAAAGTACCCTTTAAAATCCCGGAATTGGGCACTTCCCTCATCCAACAGCCCAAATTCTAAAAGTCATAACTCACTGGTCCGAACTTGGAATCGCGCAAACTCGGCGGAGTTGGAAACATTATTCCAAGGGATTTCCAACCATAGGATTTATGTTCGTTTGAAAATAACCAAATTCACTTTCCTAACTTAGACAAATTTTCCAGATTTCCCTATACTTCCCAAAAACCAATATTTCCAGATTTTAAACTTTTTCTAGTTCTTTCTAGTTGCGAGATGTTACACAATATTTTGAGAATGGTCAAATATATATATCCTAAATTATGTTAGATTCATAGCAGCTGGCAAAAATTGGTGGACTATTTGGAGAAGTACAAACCCAAATTGTACTATAAGACAGTAAGATGGATACCACTTAGATCATGGAAAGTTAAAATGCAACAAAACTGGAGATTCTAAAGGCAATACAGAGAGAAGTTATTATGGTTTCTGTCTATGAAATCATGATGGAGACCTAGTTTAGGCCCAAGGAGAAGGGATAAATGAGACTACAAATATGGAAGAAGAGGCAATCACAATAACGGAAGCAATTTATCATTGCATCGCTATTGGGATCATGTGGATTGATATTCAAACTGACTCATTCGTCGTAGTAAAAATCTTATCAGGAATTTGGGAAATTTCATGGCAAATTGCAACAGTAATAGAAGACATCAAGGAAATGGCTCAGATTTCTCAGTTTAGATTAAATCACATCTATATAGAAGGTAATTCAATGGCTGACTGTATAGCTAATCTAGCTTTTAACAGAGCTGATAGATTCAATTATTCTAATTTCATGAAGCTTCCTACTAAAGATAAGAAAATTCTCAACTTAGACAAGCAACAAATTGTCAATTAGAGGATAAGAACAAAAATATTTAATCAATGAAAAATTAGGAAAGATGAAGGCATCAACATTCAATGAATAAAGAACTAGTGTCAAGAATCATGAAGAATAGACAAGTCACACGAACAATATTTTACTTATTGCTTCTACCAATTTATTGCTTCTCCATACATAGGAACAATACAGGTCATAAACAAAGAGAAGGGTTCAGAGGCTCGACAACAACCACTTTAATCAAATGGATATGTGTTCTCCAGAAAAGGAAGGTCACCGATGAATCAAGGAGGAACATCATCATAACATTGGAGGAAGAAACAAGCATCAAGATCTGATGGTATCAACAATTTACAAAAGAATGCTTAATGAAAGAATATATTCAAGTGCTATAATGGAAGAATTCAAAGATGGTCGAAACTTACATAGAGAAATGAATTTGAACATGGAGATTGAAGACTGTACTGTGGTGGAACAAAATCATATGAAGAAAAATTTCAACAATAAGGATTTTAGTGGTGATGGAAGGAATTAAAAGGAATCATTGGTTTCCTTTTCTGGGAAATAAAGTATTTGATGAAGATGGAGAAGTGACATTGCCAGCTTATGTTGAAATTTATTTGTTGATGGGGCGGTAACTTTGGGACGACCCTTTTCTTTGCTTTAGTTTGTGTTACATTTTAGTTTGTTGTGAACTTTGATATTATTTAATAAATTGGTCATTACGGCCACCATATTAAACTAAAAAAAAAAACTAAAAAGGCAAGATAAAACACCAACGAAACCAATGCCCAAAATATCTAAGTTCCACGTCACATAAAAGCATTTTAATGATCTAAAATGACAATCAAGCAAAGAATCAACAACAACAATGAACAAAAAAATCTAGTGTAGTCCCACACAATGTGGTCTTTGGAGGTAAGAATTTACGCAGACCTTACCGTTCGCTCAAGAGAAAAATAGTCTAGAAAAGAAGTATTAGAAATAAAACAAACAACATCTAGTATTAAACAACAAATAGTAGTAGAAAAATACTACAACTATGATCAAACTACACGAAACAACAGATAATAACAAAAATCGAAGAACATGAAACACGAGTAATATTGTGACTTGCAGAATTGACAACAACATAATACACTCTTACGTACTAGTATGGAAACACTCCTACCTACTATCCTTCTATCCTAATCTCTGTCTTTCACACATTCTTGTCTAAGGTCATCTCGGTAATCTGCAATTGCGCCACCTCCTACCTAATAACTTCTCCCCAATACATTTTCAGTATACCATTACATCTCCTGTATCCATGAACAGCCAAACCTCTCACACCTCTACATTAAGAAATTTGTGCATCTCCGCATCACAAACCCAGACCATCTCAATACAACTTCTCGCATCATGTCCCAAAATTAAATAACAAAACCATAACTAGTCAATGTAACAGTAAAAACAATAAAATAAACATGCGCTTCTTCGCCAATTTATCTTATTGATGTGAACACTTTTTAAATTTTTCAATAAGTTCTTTATTATTTTCTTCTAATGTTATTCAATAGAGTCAATATGAGAAATTAATTTAACAAAATAAACTAATTTTGGATAGCTGACTGCTTGACAAATTTATATATATAAATTATATGGTTGTTATAACACGGACCAATTGATCATATAGACTTGCTATAGTCAAGTTTATAACCAACAATTAATTCAATATTAGAATGTAATAGTATAGTTCAGATTTCAAATGGACATTGAAATAGCTTGTTTCCCAAATCATGAAAAGCAATAGATACATATATTGTCGTTCCGATAGTGCCAAACTAAATCTTCCATACTACACAGATATCTCCAGGTAAGAGAAAATAGAAAATAGGGTACATACACTGAGGCCTCTCAAAAAATGTCAAAAAAATTATTTAGAAACTTTGTCTGGAGGTTTTAGCGATCGAACAAGTAAAGACTATTGAAAGTGTATGAATTAAGAACAAAAGTTACAATATCCCACATAATAAAGCATGTGATTCTGACACACCAAAGCAGAAAATTAATAAATGACATGTGGAAAATAACATTTAAAAGAAGAAACTCTTTATCGAGCAACTTTTTTCCCCTCATACATAACACCCTTTTTATTCTATTAGTAGTCTCTTCCACAACCATTTCCATACTTCACCACTTTAGTCTTTTCTTCTTTATTTCACCACTGCGGAAGCCACCACCATCCATCTTACTTTCACTACAAATAGTATCCTCCATCTTCGATAACATACTCATACCTTCATTACCCATACCATTACGTATTATGATTTTGGTTGCCAATATTGAAATAAAGTCTAAAATACAATCTGAGCATTAGGTCTTAGGGTCGAGGGTAAAACAATATAGTGTTGGTTTTTAAAAAATTAGGAAAAGACCCAAAAGCCCTTCTAAAAATAAATGCTAACCTCCACCAAAGGTGGGGACCAACGATCGTCCTATTCGACCATCAATGGGTTCAGAAACTTGTTTTTTTAGACCCTCGAATGACGGGACCCATGCACGACCCATGGTTCAAGCTACGGTCGGAGCATGACCTCTATGGGTCCAACTAAAACTTTTGAAGATATCTCCATGTCTGAGACTCAGCTACGAGACCTATCTACAACTAATCCATAGGATGAAGGACCATTCTGGTGAACCGTATAAACGTACCAGGACTTGAAAATTTTAGGTATTTTTGAACTCACCACCCATGGCCGCACCTACGACATGTATGACAGTCCACTTTCGTTTTTGGTTCCATTGGTACTGGCATCCGAGGTGTTATAGTTGGCTATATAAACATAACAATGCTTTAAAAAGGATTTTTGGTTAGAAGGCATGACAATTTGGTTCAAGAGGCTTTATTTTGGTTTTACCAACAAATAGGTTTGGCTCAAATGGTACCAACATAGATGCACACCCTTACAAGGTAGTCACAAAGTATTATGGACATTTGGGTTCCCTCTTTAAATTGTTTCTCAAGATCATATCAAACATTCACCAAGATTTAATCAATTGGACTAACAAGGAAAATGCTAGGACTCACATACATGATTTCAAGTAAGACCTCACAACACATGGCACTTCAAAATACACTTATTTAACACATCCCCAAAAGACCAAAATCATATGTGTGTTGTCATTGCAAGGATCCTATCAAAACATAGTCAATCAACCAATGAGTCAAAGAGATCACTCAAAATTACAACCACATCAATTTCATTCTCGCAACACCAACAGTGTACACCGTGCTCATCATGAGTATTATTCAAGACATTGATATTTAACACAATCGATCATGAAACTGTTATCAATGGAAACTTTAATTATTTTACTATTTTCAAAACTCTTGGGGGTTGCAAAATTAAGAGATAACTAAATAGAAACAAGAGACACGCTTCAATCAAAAGAGCCCTATAATATAAACAGAAGTAATGTACTACAATTAATCAAAACTCAAAATACCAAAATGGAAATTTTGACTCAAAAGTCCCTCACCCTACAGAAGAATAAAGCAGTGTTCTCAATGTATAGAAAATAAAAGTACGGGAGGTTGAGATAAAATGGTCCCCCTAACAGACTGTGCATGTGGAGCACTATCGCTTGGAGTCTCATGTGGTGAAGCTTCAAGAGGGGAATCAATTCCCAATGAAATTAAAGGCTGAACTGGGGAATCAATGTTTGTATAAATAGTTTGAGGGATGGGGAAGTCTTTAATGACTCCACTAGTTCGAATTGTTCAAGTATCTCGAAGGGATTGCTCCCGGGTCGCCTAAAGACTGACCTCATCAGTCTCCTACATCTCACTCAAGATTTGAGAATTCCCATGATCCTCGCTCCTCGACTCCTACTCAGAAAACTCATCCTTGACCCTCTCACTATCATCATCAAAAACATTAACACTCGTAGCTATATTAAGCTGCTCACTAGGAAGAGGCTTAGTACTAGGCATCTCTAGCATGGAGGCAGGTGCATCTGATATGCGAACATCACACCAAAAAGAATAGATATATATGTAGACTGCAACTGATCACCTCCGTTAGCAATGAAGCAAGATTGTCGCTCATGGTGTCTAGTGCACCAGAGATACAATTGGCCTTATCTTGGGCCTCTAATCTCGTTATAAGGTTATCCAACCTCACAATATGACTCTCAACCTACCCTTAGATTTACGCACTCTCTTTATCAATGGAGCTAAGGACTTTTAAATCACTCGATCAATGATTTTGGGCATGTTCATCTAAACCCATGTGGCTCTAATATTTGCTAACTGGGAAAGGTTGCCCATCTGATACATCATTGCCTAGGTCTATAAGAGATAGGTGATCGGACTGGGAAAGGTCTCACAGTAGCAGCATTAGAAATAGTAGTACTAGGGAATATAGCATATGAACAACTAGCAGCAACAAGAGGAAAATGCATACTAGAATAATACATGTTTGCTCCTGAGCAGGTGTGCTAGCCTCAACTTCTAATGTGGTTGGATCCACAACTTGCGTCGTGTCTGATGGTGGCAGTTTCCTCTAAGCCACATCATCTGCAAGTACTCAGCCTCATTTCTCCTGATGTCATTGGAGGATGCTGGCGTGATCCCCATATCAGTCTTCTTGAAATGGACTACTGCTCTCTCGTACAAATGAGTGATAAAAACTAGGAAGGGGAGATATGTCTACTTTTGTCGAGCCCTCATAAGAATCTCGTCTACAATGATCCACCCAATATTAAGCTCAATCTGATCAATGATCGACCCACCAAAAGCGCTTTAGGTAGATGGAGAATGGACTCATTTTGGGACGACATCAGATTGTTACTCATGAATCCAAACTAGTAGCGGCCCACTATATTCGTGTATTTCTTCCCAATTGGCTTTCCTTCGACCATCCATGGAAGGGAAGCATATACAATGAGGGGCGCCAACCATTTCTTGCGGGCATCATATTTGAAATTTAGCTGTAGTTGGAATCTATCAGGCAGGTTGCTTTTGGGGCCAAGGATTTCATTTATCGTATTAGCATCATGGCACACTTCTTACCACATATTTCTACTTCATCAAGGATATTATAGATAGTCTCACTTCTATTCTTGGACAAGTCAGTAGCAAAGGCATTGTAATACTATTTAACCCACTTCGGCACATTAGGTTGTTATGCTTTAGTGAATTTCTCAAACTTGACGAATTTGATCGTTTCCCATATGGACGGGTAGTCACACATTATGACCCCATCTGTGGAAAGCCTATTCTCTTCCAAAATACTTTGTTTCCCTTCTGACTTGATCATATTTAAGGCTCTTGGAGCTATTATCGGGATAAAATAAGAGGTAAGAGTTTGATCTTGTGGAGGCATCACTAACTTAGAGCAAATGTTCACCTGTGTGGTCGTGATATGCTTTCTCACTTTCTTAACCCCCACTGGTAGGATTATGAGTATTGGATTATAGGGAACGAGAAAGCATGCTCATTAATGGATATGAACCGTTGTTTCATTGGATGATGAGGAAGAAGAGGTGAGTATTTGTCTTACTCAGTTTCAGATGTGACCATGTGCTCTCCCTTTGTTCGTGCTATTTCATGCAAAGCACTCATTCAAATGTGGGATTCGAGAAGGTTAGTTGAAATCAAATACACTTGAATCAAGCTTCAAAAACATTTCTGAGGCTCACTTATCCGGAAGGAGGATGGCCAAACATGATCAGCGAGATCCGGTGAGCTCGCCAAATTAGATAGTAGCAAATATCTCAAGATTCAGGCACAAAAAGTGAAGTCAATTCCACCAACTCGGTTTGGGTAGGTTAAGAAAAGTCCATCAATGTAACACCTCGTAACTTGAATTAACTAAGAATAAGCTAAGAAACCAAGAAAAATCAATGTTTGGAATAAGAAGGGAAATCTGGAAAATTTCCAGCTTTCAAAAGTGAGTTTTGATCATTTTTAAACTCCCATAACTTCTAGCTCAGAAGGAGTCTGGATGAGTTCTTTATAAGGATGGAAATCCCTTGGGGAGATATTTCCAAAGCCGCCGAGTTTGCACAAATCCGATGTCGTTTGAGGGAGATATTCCTTTCGAAAGTTGGGTTGTTGGACTGAGGAAAGTCCAATCCCTTTTTAGTAAGGGCAAAGGTTTATTTTTAACCTAGTATTGCCTAATTCGTTTTAAGGGTTAATTAGGGGTAACGACCAAGTCCCAAATCAGTTTTACAAAACTTAAAAACGCTTAGGGCTTGGGAGAAAAGAGAAAAGAAGAGGAAGATCAAGAATTGTCCAAGAAACGCCACGATCATTGCATGGATTTCGTCAGGGGTGATCCCTATCGAGGTATGTGAGATCAATCGGTGTTGGGTCCTTTCGCCACACCCAATTTGTTTCAATTCAGCAAGTTAGAGTTAGTGAATGTTGAACACGGAAGTTTTTGACGAAAAATTGTGAAATTCTTGTTGGTTGAATTGTTGTTCATCTCTAGTAGATTTGATTCATATTTCCAGACTTGTTTTGGGTCTAATCTACAGGGTAATGAAGTATTTATAGATCCTAAGTATTTGGGGTGGGATCCATGGGAGTTTAGAAGAGTTAAATGTGAAAATCGGTGAAGAAAAGTCAGAAAACGCGTCTGACAAGCCCTTGGGCGCCGCGCCTGCCATAGCCCCTCAGGGCAGCCTCTGTCTGTCAGGCTCTGGCGCCCCGCGCCTCCCACAGTGCCAAGGCCCCCTGGAGACCCTGTTCTTTCCCTATCTTTTCGTACTACTCCCTAAGTGATGTACCTATTATTCCTAGTTGATTCCAACACACTAAAGTACATGTAAACATCATGAAATCGTCAATAACTATGAGATCATGATCCTTGAATCCATAATCCAATTCAAGGGAAGTTAGAATCAAGGT